>JAUMHA010001017.1:0-21506 GCA_032359765.1 Saxidomus gigantea
TAAATATCTACTGCATATAATAAAAGATCTACTGCATATAATGAAATATGTACCGCATATAAGCAAACAAGTCATGACAAGACGGTCATGGCGTTCCATACATTCCTAGCAGTGGTTTGTTTTGACGTCATTTACTGGGATGCCAACTGCATATATACCGATCCCTGTAATTTGTTCAGCTAGGCAAATTGCCTGACGTCGTCACAACGTGCATTTATGGGACAGCCGACCCAGAGTGAACAAACGAGAAAATTAATATAAACGGATTTCGGAGAAACGAGGTTCCTAAAAACACCGGCAACTCCGCCGAAACAAATAGTTCGAAGCCGAGCGGAGTACTTTCCGCGCCAAACAGATCATGTGATGTATATCACGTGAAGCAACTATTTTTGGGACGGTTATACGCATTTGAGCATCGATAGAACCTGTACTGCGAGCGCACATTTACTGCTGTTAGATTACTATATGTAGAAGTGAGCTTTGTGTTTGTCTGTTTTGATGTTCTTTTTGTTTAATTCGTGCTTTTTTCCGACAAAGTTTCACTTAAAGGAAGCATAAGACTATTGTAACGTATCTTCGATAGTGGATTCTCGGGTTGAAAAAATGTTTCCAAACGTAATCAGAACACTCGCATTTGATGTGAAAAAAATATGGCCAGTTATAAAGGATGACACAGTTTTAAATGATAACAGTCAAGTTTTAGTGAATAAACAATTCAAGATAAAAATGAAATAAGTGAATTAAAGGTAGTCTTACTTAGTTGACTTAAATATACAGAGTTGTATGAAAAAGTATGTCTTCTAGTTGACATGTGATGCACAAAAAGTGCATAAATGCGACACTGTATGGACTTTAAGCTTACATAATGAGTTGCATTCGGCAGACATGCAGTTCGTACACATTATCAGTTTGCTACAATGTACAATCTAGGAAAAATAATACATGTAAAAAGCAATTTAAGATATAAGCTATTGTTTCGGACTGCATTTTATGTTGAATAATTTACATCATTTATGTCATGATTAGATGCAGATACACTCTCCTAATTTGATTTGCTAGGCTGCGTTTCGACTGCTGTAGCAGATTTTGATTTTGCTTTCAAGAGTATTTTTGGAAATATGCTAACAACCTGTTTTTCCTAAAACGGGAGATATGCGTATGTGCTGGACGAAAAGAAAGATTTTCATCTAAGTCATAAATAGTTCTTATTCTAAAGACCTAAACAAGCCTTTATGCGAACATCAACCCAAGCTATAACAGTTATTGGTTGCTGGCTAGTACCACATGAAACAGAGTCCAAAAGTATGATATTCTGACATGTTCCTGTCCGAGCCCAGAAAGTGGGGGTTAAGTGGATATGGCAACAATAGGTAACAGTTAATTCTCTTTGATGTCATCCATTCCGTATGTCTTATGTGACTGTGGCTAAAAGTACAATAGAGAGAACAAAAGAGTAGCCACACAACTGCCAATTTTTAGTACGTCGATCCGTACAGTTTCATTTACAGAACTGAAGTTACTTTCGGTATGCAATAACCACTTCCGGTTTGCAATAAACATCAGCACATGTCATTTTTTCATTACCCGAATTTAAATCACTTTTGGTATGCACTAACTACTTCCAGTTTGAAATAAACATCGGTACAGGTACAGTTGTATATGAAGATTTTTTTAATTCACTTTATATGACTTAACATACTAATTTAGTGTTTGTGAACTATATGTATTCGTGGGTTGCACGGCTGTTTAACTGAACTTATAAAATTCTGACTGACAGAAGTTTGTTCAAATTAAACTAGCTGTTTAGTACTTCATTTTTAGCGCTGTACCATTGCAAGTTCATTTACAAATTTGCAATCTGAAACACAAGTTTGTGAGAATTGCTAATCAGTTTTCATTTCCTTGACATTGGCCGTATTCTTGTGTTCACATTTTAACGTCTTGGACTAAAGCAGTTAAGTCTCTTTGAGCCGAGTATTTCAAAGCTCACTTAGTAATTGAACAGAATTTAACAAAATAAATTATTGAACATTTGAACGTATTGGAGTGGACATTTCAGTATATCCCTTGGAGTTGAACATATCAGTATTACTTGCCTTAATTTAATTTACAGATTCCAACACAACCGCCCCACTAGTTCTTCAGTGCTTTGATTAGTCTTGTCAACCGTGTTTCAGTCATCTTAACTATATATTATACCTGAAAAATAGTTCATACGGACGCTGTTAAATATGTATTCTAGATCGGCATTACATCATGTATCAATGAAACGATCATGAGATAAAGATGGTGTCGTATTCGGATGAACATAAACGAATTTGGCCATTCAACTGACAAGTTTTGAAGGCATCTCCATATTGATGTTATATATCTACTAACCAAAAACAAAACACATGTATTGAAAGAATTGTCTCCGGATTCTAATTGTAAAAAGCGAGTACGGTTATGTACACATTTGTAAAACAACTTCTGAATAACGAAACAGTTTTGCCATTGTGCGCTAAGATTATACGACAACAGCAATGAAAGTAAATACCAGTCGAATACAACCGATAAATACATGGACTAGCATATGTTATTTGAAATTCTAGAAGTATGCATAGCAGAATACTTTTAATAGATCATATTCGCTATCTAAACCTGCATTTTGTTTACTTCTGTCGACTCGTTCAAAAGTAATTGCTCTTTTCAAATCTAAGACGGTCCCATGAAAATATTTTGGAATAAAATCTTCAGTTGTGTCTGTTTATCTTCGGAAGACAAGATAACTTCAAAAGAACAAGTCAAATAATCACCCGAGAAGACACTCACGAATCAAGCCAATTAATTTTATTCACCGCGCTTCCATCCGTAACATTTGGTTGGTGTAAGAATAGTTTAAACCCCATGTTATACAGCTAAAGCCGCATCAAAAAACAAATATAAAACATCACTCGTAATTTTAAACTCTTACATAGATAGAACAGCGATAAAAACAGATTTAAGAGGAAATGAGCGGACGAAGACTCGCGTAGCGTTTCATATTAAGTAGTTATGCTGTAACAGAGTAAAATAAAAGAGATATGAAACATTAACTATGAGCATAATTATGTTCCGTAGAGTCTGTGTGCATTATGGCCTCGTTTACATTGATGAGTCCAAGAACTGAAATACCAGTCTAATATGCTAATATGACTGAGGTGAAGTCCAGAATGACTATGTGTATTTTATACTTTAAGAAATGTCGTGGGCTCGATAACAAGGAGATAGTTTCAGTTTTTTTAAACAAAATGTATTAAAATAATGACCAAAAGGAAAAAATAGTATTTCAAATTGAAGTAGAATAGACTACTTATGTAAAATCAGAAAAATAACAAATGGTCGAAATGAATTATTTCAAAGTATGCAGTGGGAGTGATTTCGCAAAGTGCAACAGGTTAAAAACATGACATCAAACACAATACACATGTCACTATGCACAGGATATGCAAATAATTAAGTTAGATATGTATTTACATTCAGCCTAAGAAAAGATGCATGTTAGTGAAAACATATCCTGGCTAAGTTATAATATAAACAATACAATGCCTGCAAACAAGTTCGATACGAAACATAAGCATCTATTAACTTACATATTACAATACTTTTCTGAAGATCAAGCTCAAAATACTTCGCATTTTAGCAAACACAGCACAAAATCTACCCATCTCGTTATCCCGTAGTGTACTTTGAAAGATAGAAAGAACATCACCGAGTCTTAAACTTAAATTGTCATTGAGTGACTGTAATCTTGTTAATAATCGAGCATAGATGTATATGAGAATCTCCTTATGAGTATTTCTATTGCCCTAATGAAATAGTTGATAATTTAAACAATGAATCAATAGAAAACAGATTTTACTCGATCTGATTTTCCGAGTTTCATTTAACTATAGTTTCTTCAGACATGTCAATCAGGTTTCAATTATATCTTTTCAGACGCTGACTAGAAAAACTATGAGCAAATACGAGAATTACAATCGTGCTTCACAAGTCTACGACAATCAAAGAATAGCAGTAGGAGCTGACGTAATGGCGGCCATGATTCAGTTTTATAGCGAGAAACCTTTAAAGGTGAGTAGAAAAAGAATCTTATATAAAAGGAACATTTTGGCTCGCATTTTGTTCTATAAAAATGAAATCATTTTACCATCCTAATTAAAAGTATTTAATGATAATGTTTTGATGATGGTCTTAATTATTATTAATTTATGTGCATGTAACAATAGCTCAGCGCTGATCAGATTATGAATTTCAAAGTGAATTCTTTTTATACTTGAGGTCTCTTGCGAGTAACGCCATTTATTCATACATGATACAATGATATCGATAATAACATACACATTAAAGGTAGCTGCGGACCTTAGGATCAGAATTCAAAAAGTAGATGGGAAAGTATGCGTTTTGGTCAAGGTATGGTTCCTTGTTTATATTTTCGAAAAATAGAATTCTTTTTCCTATTTAAAAATTGATCGAAGACGTTGGCGATTTCTTTTTGTTTTCAAACGTACATTATTTTGACAACAGCCTTTATTTGATAGTAGCAATTTTGATGTGTTTGGTGCATTACAAAACCATTATTTCTGCAAAAACGAATTGTCCGAAGCCAAACACGTATCGAATTTATTACGTCAAAATTTACAGATTTTGCCGTATAGCGCTTTATCCGCGCGGTCAAAGATTTTATTTCTTGATATCATAATCATCAGGTTTTCCTCTTTTAAATGATCACATAACAAAGGCATGTGTTCACGTTGGATTCTTTGTTAAAATAAACTTAAAATCTCACCAGAAAATGCATATAAACGCGACGTTTCAATGTTTTCAAACCATGACGTCATTCTTTACATGCAAAAATACGGAAACTTGTTACAGTAATCGGAAATTCCGTTCATGGTAAGGTGAAAAATTGTATATTCTAAAGGATAAACGCTTGAGTTAAAGTTAGAATTAATTATAAATGTCCACGAAGTTTAAATAATTATAAAATGTTGATATGTTAACAACAGGAGCAAGCAACGGAGAAAAAAAAATATGGAAAATGTTGACGAAAAGAAACGCGACTGTTCCCCTGCCTGCTTCTTACCATTTTTCTATTCTTGAAGGAATACAAAGTATTACGTTTTTCGATTGAATTGTTGTAATCTTATGATAAATGTGGACATTTTTCATCACCAGTAATAAGTAAATGAAATGATTCATGTAAACATATTTCAGATTCTATAAATTGAATAATCTGATAACCAAATAAAAAAGTAAATCCTGAAATAGCTGTATTTCTCATTAATTCAACACAAAAAATTTAAAGACGATCATATAGCATACATTGTAGGTACATTTGACAATTAGTTTTGACAGGCACTCTTTTTGTCAGGAGTAGCATACCGTCGTTCTGTTCAGTACAGACTCGCAGGACTTCTAAGAGAGTCGTAATTTCTGATTTATTCTTCCATTTCTAAATGAAAAGTTCACAAAAAAGAACGCAATCCTACTGGTAGAGGTATAATGGCAGACTCGTCGGTATAAGTCCTATAAACTAGCTCAACAATTCCCAAATTCGACACGATAACTGGTCAGAACCTCAGAAACAGTCATTGAGAATAGTTTATACAGTATAACCCTGCATTCCGGTCCCCTTCAAAATCTAAATGGGCACAAACGACCGATATCGGCTTTTTATCGATATATTTCACCCTTGCAGACAACAGAAACACCTACATCCACTTCGGGAGAAAACTAACTCAATTTCAGCATGAACCGGTCATACTTTGTCAACAGTGTAAAAACGGACATGTGTCGCCTATTTGAATTAGCCAAAAAGAAATGTCCTTGCAATCATCATGCCATCAATTTCACATGAAGCCTTTGATTACTCAACCGCTTCTTCGATGCACAGATACCAGCATAGGTTTGTTTGTAATTGTGCTTATTGGGTCCACCATCCTGTAAAGAGGCTATAGTCGGTACGACCCGGTACCAGCATAGGTCACATCAATATGATCACTTGGTCATTGAAACGCTCGCCTGAAGGGCTCGGGCCGTTATGTCGATTTTCACCTGTTCTCAAGTCTCATTTATATGCGGAAAATCTGCATTTTTTCCAATTTATAACTTGAGATCCTTATAAAGTAAACAGTACCACAGCATTTAGAACAGAGGCACTGCAAATCAGTTTCGACGTCGAATTTGCGCAGAATCATGTCGAAGTTTCTTTCCGACGCTATTGAACTGGCCGTCATAATCCTACTTTTTGAATCGAAATTACTTTGTTTTTTTTTCCCGCATATAACATATTTTCATACTGTAAGGATCACTGTTTAAACATGTATACTCAGACATAATGCAGTCTGCATGCCATATAGACACGAGATACTATTTTACTAACCATTGGAACAATATCGGAGACTTTAGTTATTGGAACCATATTTCATTTTTTTAAATGCTACAGTAAATTAATGAAATACCTTTTCAACTTTTGTTTTATTCTAGTTCCACCGACCGTGATCAGCTTTGCCTAATATTTACATTATTGGGCAGTTATCGAATATTTGTCACTTTAGTATAAAACAAAAATATGGCCATGCGAATTAAAAAAAATTTCAAAGTTTTCGGCTTTTCTCTTATACAAGAAGACGCATACGTCTAGTAGGAACTCTTTTGCTTTTTTTCGTGCAGGTGAAAATGAATAATAATTGTACCAAAATGTATTTTGAGATGATAATATTAAATTAAGAGTGAGTAGCACGAATTATCTTCGGAAATATAAAATGATAGGACACTGAATGTTATTGTATTCAAACATAAACTTATTGGAAAGAAATGAATTAACACTGATGATTCTAGTGACAGGAGGTTGCTTTCCATTGATGCATACTCGGGGGGCCCTAAGTCGATAACAAAAATATGCATACACGTGTATGTAGACGTGGAGAACCATACACTACTGTATTCGTGCATGGACGAATGAGTCGACTGATTTGAATTTTTACCTTGATTAAATAATTACGCCCGATAAAGACCATGACGCTGAAACTAATAGCTGATAGCTCTGATCCGGTGTGATAGGTCCAGCGTTCGAATCCTTAGTCCATCAAGGTGAAATTGGTAGCAGTGACAGTAAACGTACTACATCTCTCCACGAAGGTGACAAAATAAATTTTGACTGACTGTTCAAAAGCCACTCATTAAGCTACGGACAATATCCCCGTAATCAAACTAAAATAATTTTTATGAATTTAGCCAGAAACATGCCTCAAGTCCCGTTTTAAGCTAATCGAAAACGTTTGGCAATAGTTATTCTTTTGACAAGGAGAATCAAGTAAGTATGATGTCAACTCTGTATTTTACAAACTATGACATAAAGGATTGTTACCATATTTGCCATGAATCAAAATTTTACTTGTAGGACACTCACAATAAACACGCGAATAAGCTTGATCATCTTTTAAAAGAAGTACAGACTATGAATTTACCTGACAAAAATTAATTGTTTTGTAACCTGTTAAATTTCCCATATAGTCATAGTAGGTAGCAAGGCTTCAACTGTTTTGCACAGTCATGGAGGTATAACACTGCTTACAAGGCTTGTTCATGTAAGAACTATTTTAATAAAGTTATTTAATCTTCTTTTTGTGAAAACAGGTAAAATTCAAATTTGCGTACAATGATATGTTATTGATACAATAACTTGTATTTGCAAAAAGAAACATTTGCCACATTGAAGAGGTGGTTATCAATATCATTCCGGATATGCATGGAAAAAAATGCCTAATGTTCATGTAATTTGTACTATAACCTACATCAGCTATTTTGGTTTTAAAGTAATATTGAATTTAAAATAAATGTCCAACTTAATTACAATGTACTTCAAAAGCTTAAAAACAGACTATTTGCAATTATTATTACCAGTCATCATCGGAAAAATTAAAATATACAGTAAAGTTATTGTACAATTAATGGGTAGATAGCAATTTATTACAGAAGGTCTATATGTTAATTATTTTTTGCCAGCATTCTATTTACATATCATTTTACGTTTGTAACGATGGATGGTCAGGGCTAAACGCACCAGACTAATCAAACACTCAACATTATACAAAATTTACAACTTTAATTACAATGATGAATATATACAAAGATGAATGCAAAATACAAATGTATGAACATTAAATATGATGATAAGGGTGGACTTAAAAAACGTCTTAATGATAGTCCTGAATCGTTTACACTTAACTTAATGGTTAGACACGTTTTACAATTACAAACGACTGTCCTTGCCATTCAGAACAACATCTCCGTATAGGCTCCGGTAATCCGAAGTTGGATTTTAAGTAGACCTTAATGTCAACTGCACCAAAGGTGTTTCCTGTCTGAATGGGGCACAATGTAGACAAGTCTGTGCTCGGGAATCAATACATCCGGGCGAATCTAGTAGTTTATCTACGTAATGGGTCGGTCTTCTCCAGGAAAGTCATCGTCTGGAGGCAATACATATCTCTACCACTCCGGGCATTGTATATTCCAGGGGAGAAAGCTTGATCAAGCTAAAGTAGGAAATTTATAACATCTCGAATGTCAAACTCATAAAACTGTGTGTGTGCAATTTTCCAATAGTCAGCCTTTCTTAAATACTAAATCTTCCCCTTTACTACAATGTATAGTCACGAATTATAAGTCACACAATATACCTCACTAACATATGGCGCATATAACTTAAGTAAGTGCCGATTCAAAGTTGTCTTACATTCCCAATGCACTATGACTGTAGGCAGTAACAACCTTAACCTTATAATGGTTTTCTGTAATACGAGTCAAATCTATTTGGTAATGACTAATGCCGTCAAATGAACATGGTGGTTACCTGATATAGGTATAACATAAATGCACATGTATAAGACTAAGCAAAACATCAAAGTACTGTAACTCCCTCTATATACAGTGCCAAAATTATAAATATCGGTTGAGAAAAGTAGGAAGACATAATCTAAATAAATTTACTTTTACTTAAAGATTTACAACTTTGTCTTTCTCAGCCAATTATTTTGTTGGCTTCATCATAGAATGACAAAGTTGAACAATAAAAGGAACGAACTCACCCAGACTCCTGATGTTTAGGTTTTTCTGTCAATGACCACTACAGTTGGTTAACCAAAGCTGTCTGTGACTGTCGGTCTAATGTAGATTTGACATCTGAAATTTTTGAAAATAATTAGAACCGAACAGTACAACAAAACTGAATTGAAGAGGAATCTTTCAAGAGATAATCTGCTGCAGTTAGATGAGTGATATTCCGATATATTATGTTCTTTTTATAGAAAGTAATATATATTATAGAAAACACAAATTTTGTATTTTCTATAATATATATTACTTTCCATAAAAAGAACATAATATATCGGAATATCACTCATCTAACTGCAGCAGATTATTTCTTGTAATATATGTCCAGAGATCGAAGTGACAGATATATAGCTTAGTCTCTAGATCCGGGGCTTGGGGTGCGGACGAGGACCCGAGACACTTCCAAAAACTAAACAACTATAAATACGCTACATATCGTATTTTTTGGTTTAAGGGTCTTAAGTGTCGAAGTGCGGTTTTGGACCCGGAGAACATTCCTTCGTTTATCACACTGGCGAGAAAATGTTAACACGTTTCAAATTGGGATTAGTAATTTAAACTGTTAATAACGCCGTATAATACAAACTCATTTTGAAGAATGATTCTTTTTTACTTTAAAAAACAATACAATTGTAAGAGTTTAAACGCAAAATTATTAATATGTCCCACAAGATTTTCTGCAAAAATTATAGAAAGCGCATAAATGAGTTCAGTGTTTGTCATAACACATTGTAATAGCGACGTATAACGTCCTTGTCAGCATCGCGTTTTTAGCATTTGATCGTAATTTTACAAGTTTGTTTTAGCAAAAAGCCAATGTGAACACTTGCCTTTTTTATTTGATTATTTCTAACAGCAGAACCTGATGCACATACTATCAAAAATTTAAAAACATTGACCGCGCGGATAACGCGCTATACGGCAAAATACGTTAATTGTGACGAAAACAAATCACTACATTTTTGGTTTCGGACTATTTGTTTTTTGCAAAAATAATGGTTTTGTAATGCATCAAACACATTAAAATTGATCCTACCAAATAAAGGCTGTTGTCAAATAATATACACTTGAAAAAAGTGAAATCGCCAAAATATTATTGAAATTATGATGAGAAAACGATCAATTTGTGTTAGAAAAACGGGTGCCGACAGGTGGCGCTTTTTACACGAACGTCAAAGCTAGATAGGAAATAAGAATTCTATTTTTCGAAATAATAGATGTTGATCTTTACCTGGGCCAAATTTTGTACTTTTCCGTCTACTTTTTGATTTCTTGTCCTAAGGTCCGGAACTACCTTAATGTTTTCATAAAGTAGGGCAGTTTTAAGCTCTACTGGTCGTAATCCAGCGGAGCTTATGTCATGGTAGTTTGTCCGTCGTCCATCCGTCCGTCCGTCCGTCAGTCTGTCCGTAAACCTTTCCTTGATAACGCTCTACAGGTCGCAATATTAATTTGACTTTGAGGAAACTTGCTGATTAGGATCCCTACAACTTGTAGATATTTTCTATTGTTTTTGGAGTCAGTGGGTCAAAGGTCAAGGTCACAGTGACCTCCGATAGCAATTCTTTGATAACACTCTACAGATCACAATTTTCATTCAACTTTCATCAAATTTGCCCAGAAGATTTCCTGCAATATGTCGATGATCCCTGTTGTTTTCAGGGTCAGTGTGTCAGTGACCTCCGTTAGATTTTCCTTGATAACGATCTACAGGTCACAGTTTTCACTTAACTTTCATCAAACTTGCTAAGAAGGTTCCCTGCAACATGTAGTTCTGATCCCTATTATTTTTTGAGTGGTCAATTGGTTAAGGTCAAGGTCACAGGGACTTCCGTTAGATTTACCTCGATAACGCTCTACGGGTCACAGTTTTCTTTTAACTTTCATCAAACTTGCTCAGAAGGTTTCCTGTAAAATAAAGATGATCCCTATCGATTTTCAAGTTAGTGAGTCACAGGTCAAGGTCACAGTGACCTAAACTTTGAAATTATTTTCCGCTGAGATCTATTTGACACCCAGTCTACAACATTCATAGGATGATTGATCTTACTATAGAGATGATCCCTATCGTTTTGAGGTCAGTTGGTTAAAGGTCAAGGTTACAGTGACCCGAACTTTGAAAATATTTTCGACTCAATATCTTGAGATCTACATCACCCACAACTTTCAAACGTCATAGGATGATTGGTTTTATTGAGAAGATGATCCCTACTGAATTTATTTTGGGGGTCAGTTGGTCAGGTCACAGTGAACTCTGTTAGCCTTTCCTTGGTAATATTGCAAAATATTTTCACAAAACTTACTCAGAACAATCCAGTCAGACAGACCAGTAGAGCGATACTGGCCCTTTTGCGCCGCTTGTTTCTATTAAAACAGTGAAAATGTAGATTTTTCTAGGGTTTTATACATTATGTATTGAATAAAACATCTTTGTAATAATGATAATGTTAAACCATTTTTGTCCCAATGAAGTTGTGAAACAATTAGACAAACAAATGAAAAAATTTAATTAAAAGTTTTGAAAATCGACCAAATGAAACGAAAATAGGAAAAAAAGACAGGGGGAGCAAAGTTTGATCGTAACATAATTTGCGCCTATGAACATGTATATTGAGTAAGTTAGATAAAAAAAATGTCAGTGTTCAGAAAATGGAATTTACATAGAATTATGATAACAATTAGGGCAATGTTAAGTACACATTGCTCATGGACACCAAAGCCATGATGTATATGCTTGATGATTGATTTTGATCACCTTTACATCTTGAAACTTTTCACTTTAGTAAGTAGCGGCGTTGTCATGAATCAGATGATCACCAAGTAGACCAGTCTTTTGATGCAGTTTTTTATATGCTTTCTTTACAACTTTGAGCACTTTGTCTCTACGAAACTTATTTGTGACGGATTTACTTGACGGGGTTAGAACTTGTGCTACAGGTCCCTTAGAATTGACAAAAATATGATATGATTTTCCCGTTAATTTCAGTTTGAGAATTTCTGCAGTGCTGCTTTGGTACATTTAATCCTGTTTGCCTTTTAATCCTTAGTTTATAATGTAGCACCCGTTCAGCGCAAATCTTTTTAAATCCCAAACATTGTCCCCGTTTACAAACCAGGAAAAGAAGCTATATCGTAGAGCTTATACCTAGTGTCTACTTCAATCGGCTTGCTTACAGCAGCGATGTCTTTTTGATCGCTGCTGTCTTGGGTCTACCAGATCTACCATGATGTCAAGTCTAATTAACGTTCTCTGAATTTATTTATCCATCTGTAAATAATGGCCTTTGACACGAGGATTTCCAATAAGATTTCTATGTAGTTCATTGAGAATCTACTTTGCATGTATTTGTAAAGAACAGCGCATTTTAATCTTAGATGTTTCGTTGCCTTTCACAGCTAAATGTAAATTTGACCAGCATATATCACTACACATAAAGAAAATTGAATGTATGAAAGAGATGTTCGCTTGTCGTTATTACGATTGATATGGTTCTTTCAGGAAAAGATATCGACTTTAATAGTATTTCAGTCACGCACCTTTGACATCAACACATTTTTGCAAATAATGTCTTCATGTATATACGCCTATCAAATTCTTCTTCTAGTTGACAATTTAGTCAGAGAATATCGGGCTCTACGTATCTCTTATTCGGAGGCTTCCAACACAACAGCTAAAGTATCTATTTGTATACTAGTATTATGTCATCTTACATATTATGACACAGTTTCGCTAGGTTGACACGTGTGTCACTAGCATCGTCATTATTGATGTTACTGTGTCAGTTTTATATAGGAGCTACATCTTCTAGACGCTGGATGCGGGACTGGAACTTATGCAAAAGCTTTATTAGAATTTGGAGTTGGTGAGGTAACGTTATTGGATGCGTCATCGGGAATGTTGGAGAAAGCCAAGGAAAGACTAAGCGGTTATATTGCTCAAGGAAAGATTACAAGTGTTGTTGAGGCAACAATGCCACCAATACCATTTCCAGATAAAAGTTTTGATGTTGTGATGCTGAATGTGGTATGTAAATTTATAAAAGGAAATTGAATTACAGGCGCTTGGTTTTTTTCATCGTGAATGTGCGGGATAAGTAATTCAGCAATACATTTCTGTTTTTATGTACTTATTAATCTCTTAAAGTTGGTTACCTTTTATTCACTATTCATCTATTTGTATTCATTACTTGTATTATCATAATGAACTTTTCAATTTTTAATTCTTAACTTCTATCTTGCTATTAATTAATAAATCACTTACTTGTTTAATTGTTAAACATTTCTCTATTGCCACTTGCTGTACGAGGGTTGATCCTAATTTTTGTCACATGTTCATTAATATGTATATATTTAATGTTATATCTTAGCATAAATCACATTTTAATTGTACATGTGTATACATCTGATGCAAATTGTTTTGCAAGTTATGAGTCTGTTGCTGACATCGTTTGGCGTACAGAAAGATTCTAATTTGCACTCTAACGCAATATATAATTTGTTTTAGCCTT
The DNA here is from genome assembly GCA_032359765.1 of Saxidomus gigantea. Lineage (NCBI taxonomy): Eukaryota > Metazoa > Mollusca > Bivalvia > Venerida > Veneridae > Saxidomus > Saxidomus gigantea. The sequence continues at coordinate 13,647 of JAUMHA010001017.1, forward strand.
AGAACTGTAAAATGTTGATATCGATAAATATGAAAATAACGCACCAATCCAAATGGCATTTATATGATGGAATGTCATGAATTTATAAAAGCTCGTTCACGTGATCTACATATTGTTGCTGATCTTAACTGTTAAGGTAGGTTTAGCACCTTTCGTCAGTAAATTTAAAAGTTGTTAGATTTGTTTAGAATTTGGTACATACGTATATCGTACCCATCTGCGATGCATTGTAACGTTTTTATTCACATGACGTCATGTGATGTCATTTAACAACGTCATCTGGCGACAGCGTACCGGAAGCATAACGTCATGTGGTTATTGTTATGTTATTTTGTCATTTGTGGACCGACTCTTATTTTTTCAAAGTTTGCTATGATACTTGAAAAATATTATATCAATCAGTATGCAAACTATTACAATATGTTATAAAATATTACATTTTCGTGGAAAACGTACAGATAAACGCCAGAAACGTCCTTTTTCTGCCTCATGAATTTTTGCATTTCAGAGAACAACAAAAAAAAGTGGACGGTGAAAGTTTATAATTTTTTGACAATTTACTAATTTTGATATCTGAAACTGAAAAATTTAATAATATAAGAGCTAATAATATAAGAGCTGTCAGTAGGACAGGGCGCACGACATTTTTCAGTGCTTGCCAAATAAAAATAAACTTTGTCAATAAAAAAACCCAAGGATCTGTATAAACAAGGGCCACAAGTAGCAAAATATTAAGTCAAGGGTATTCCAACTTTCAAAGTAATATCTCAAATGGAGAAGTCAACAATTGGGCAAGAATGAAAATTTTGAATGGGAATGAAAAGTCGAAAAGGGCAATAATTCAGATGAAATCCTTGACATAGTTACCTTCTCCTGCCTGTGTTTGGGAATCATGATGGTTTACAAGTGGTCAAACTTTCAGAGCAATATCTCAAACAGTTTAGTCAAAAACCTTCAAAGAGTTATGTCCTCTTGTCTGAAGATGGGAGTTATGATGTTAAACAAGTATGGTAAGTTTCAAAGCCATACCTCTAATGGTTTTGAAATAAAGTGGATGGTACGAAAAGCTTAACCAAAGTGTGACATCAACGCTGATGCCGACGCCGAGGCGAGTAGGATAGCTCCCCTTTTCTTCGAAAAGTCGAGCTAAAGTGGGATGTGTTTTGCTTATATTCTCGTAACGCGAAAAAGTCACGACGCTTTTATGAATTGGTAAGTAAAGTGATCATTTACGTACACGGAGTGAAGATGTCAAACTGTCACTGGACTCATTTTTTCATACGTAACTTCCGAAAATTCAATAATATTTTAAAGGATGGAACAAGCAATTTCTCAATAATTAATTTTTCAACTATATGTTTATGGCAAAATACTCTACCAGATAACTAATTGCTCGTGTGTTGTCGCACCTCGGAAGTAGTTTTAAACGGTTTTCACAAATTCTCGAAAATGAAAGTCTTAAATGCTGCGAGTTAAAACCTATCCTGACAACTCAGCAGAAGGCCCTTTACTAGCACCAAATGATTATTACCATTCGATCCACGAATAAGAAATCTCCTTTTCAAAGGGCCATGTGTTATAGCAAAGGCAGATATAATGTTACCCATGCTTGATACACGAACTTGCAAACATGCGTGCATCAAACCTAGCATTATGAACTTTTCTAAAAAGTCAACGAAATTCCTTAATGCACAGCCCGCATTGCTAAAAACTCGTGTACATGTTTAAGCAATGTTGTTATCATCCTGGAAATGATCCCATCTATTTGCAGCTATTTGGAAAATGTCGCAGTCAGGGAATTTACGTTGCTAAAGTATTTAGTTGCTCTTTAAACATCTTAAAAAACGTTTACAAAATACTTTCTTCTTGAGTATGTTAAACCATTCATAAGTTTTATGTTATGATTAAGAATTAAATGATAACACATATCAGTGTCAGAAATCCTAGATATCCTGGTGGAAGAACGCCTGCTTCGAATAAGTGAAGTAACGTGTTTAAACCACATCGTACCAAAGACGTGAAACTAGACAGTGACAGTCGGTACATAAATCAAAGAATAAATTGAGCCTTTAATTGTACAAGGTATACATACTGCATCGAATGTGACCATATTGTGTTGAAAATTTCACTTTAACAAAAGAATAAATAATCATTTTTTGTTTTTCAAAAACGAAAGTAGGTTTTCCAGTTATCAAATACCTTTGCAATTGTCCAGAAGTCTACCAGAGAGAGGCTGCAAATAGGTTGTATATGTATAAGCATGCCTGTTTTGAATTATAGTTGAAAGACCTTTACTTCCATTGATGTGCGACGTATATCTCTGACTGTTTACAACATTCAATAAAGCGAAAGTAGTACAAAAAGACCACCCAGGTCAATCTAAGGAAATACATACACATTCACTCGTTTTTCTGCAGCAGTATTTCAAATAGGAAAATACTCCGCAGCTATTGTAAAGTTTTAGAAGCCAGTTTCGAACTGTATTTCCCTTTTACAATTCCAGATTTAACAGAAAATTCGATTTAGTCTTAGCAATGGACCTTTAAACTTTTGTAAATGTAGCGTGCAATTAAAACTGTTTTCCATTTAATATGTGTTATTTTATCAAATAATTTATAAAACGTGACAAGTATCCTGTTTTCTTTTCAAACGCATTCAAAACGAATTAGTGAAGTTTTATTATAGTATAATGGTGTACTGACTTATTATCAGATACGAAGATCATAGTTGCAATTATGTTTGCATATGGACTGCATGATGTTTTGTGCTCAAATATGAACGTTTAAATAATTATGTGTTTCTGCCCACAAATGGTGCAATTATTAATAACATAATTATAACATTTAATACCGTGTCATTCTTCAAAATATTTAATAAAACATAATTTGTTTTATTGAAGATGGTGCAGGAGTTTATACCACAAAAGCAATATTATTTTGTATATCATTATATAAACACCTACACAAGTTAGCCGTCCCGGATTATTAATTGTATGCTTTACCTGGAACATGCATAATTAGATCCGTGTTTGATTCATGAGTATATGACGATTAGGTGGGTATTGCAGTTTTCCTCTACACTCATTTCATATACAACACCGTAATAAACTTTGAATAGTGCTTCAGTTACACCACATTTAGACGACTTTTTCATATTGTGTGTTCTTACTTGGGATCCAAACACTTCGCCTTAAAAAATGTTTCGGATATTACAGCAGCTTGGCAATCTACTTGATTAAAAATTTAACCACTGAGACAGTCGACTTTCTCAAGCATGTATACTAAAAACACTATATCCGAGAACTTTTATAAAATTTGAGTTAATTTTGCTGATTCAGAAATACAAGCAAAGTCCGACCTTTTCCTGTTTCCACAAAAGAGTGTTATTTTTCACCAGTTTCAGCAAGCAACATTTTGTGAGTCGTAACTGTAAATGTAATTTAAAATTGAGGAATTAAACAATTAAAGTCACCTGCAAATAGGATGATCCTGGATTTTAGGAACTGTTTTAAGTGTCAGGGATTATCTCTGTTCATATACATTTGTATCCGTCATCAATTTTTTACAAAGTAAAAAACTATCAAGTTTGTGCAGTTAAAAAAACTGTCAAAGTATTCGACATTAGAATATTTTCCTTTTATTGCCTCAACAACAAAAGAACTGCATTCTCATTACAGATATCAAATGACACATCCAAAACATCCCTGTAAAATGAAACAAAATTTATCATTTAGTTAATAGGAGATGCCGCGGAAGTGGGACGAACTATTTGACAGACGGACGGATGACAGACGCACGATGGGTGACGAGAGATGGGAGAGGTCACTGCGTGCTCAAGGTGAACGGAAAATACATGAGAAAGTCAATTTATGCGAATACAATTCAGTGCTTACTCGCAAAAACACCGATACAACTATATATAATTTACGAGAGCGCTACTAAAGAATAATAAGACGTAATGGGTACCTTAGAGTTAGTAAAATAGTGTCGTACGTAGTATCCTCATAGACATAAAAGCATTCGTAATAAGTAACGACTTACGAATTTTTCGATTTACGGGCCGCTGATCACAAATTAACAGGATATTTACGTGCTTTATTGGACATCAGATATTTTACGTTTTGGAATATTTTTCATCTTACCGTAAAGTAATTTTCCAAAAGGGTTGAATAATGATTAAGTTTTAAAGAGGGAAGAATTCATAAAGGCACCCGATTTGTGTAATACTGTGGTGGCATATTTCTGCAACGAGATGGCGAAATAGCTATCACGATAATGTCAAGGTTTTCTCAAAAGATTATCTTAAAGTTTGCACGTAGTTTCTTAAGAATGTTTATTCGACCACTGTCTTTTCCGCGGTCAGCAAAGTGAAAAATGCCCGTTTGAACTTTTTGTCATAAGAACGAATTTATTCTACTAATATAATAACAATTGAAAATCGTGGATGGTACTTTGTAAAGATTTGTGTAGTGACCTACAGTAATTGTGACGTTGTCGACGTCGTCGGTGTGCGGCGATTGTTGCTGATGAGTTTCATGTTTATAGGCATATAATAACTATATTTGAGATATTATGATATATGGCACGTTTATCGTAAAAAAAACTGTGTTATATTACTCCCGCATGTTCTTTTTTGTACCTTTTTATAGAAACGTAATGTGATTAATATAATTATGAATTTAACGCTTTGTTGACCGGTGAAATAAAAAGTATTGTGATGGCGTAACAAAAGCACTCTTATTTTCTACAAAATGTTTGTTTACAGGATAGTAATTTTTGTCAAAACAAGCGAATTAGGAATAAGACGAAAGTCTAAAATACCGCGTGCACGAGTTACATGCCATTGTGTGAAAACTTTCATTGTATTACGACGCTCACAAAATGATTAATTGTCAATTTTGGATCAACCCTCGTATATAGTCTAAAATATAACGTTGCAATATTTAAGACATGTATTACTGGGTCTGAATTACATTTGCACAACGTTTAAACAAATGGTAAATCACTATATTGATCATTACACATTCTACCATGCAAACTAGTAAACATTTTTGTAACTACTCATGTTTTTTTAAATTCTTCTTCCGTTTATATATGTGTTGCTAAGTTTGATTTAAATATCTTTGTTCTATGTCAAACAGGTGCTGAACCATCTAGATCGAGACAACCGTGATTTTCCAAATTGTACCGAGACGATAAAAGAATCACGAAGAGTTTTGCGTCCAAATGGCGTGATTGTCGTTTCAACAATGCTTGCATCATCTGCATCAAGAGTTGTCTGGTTTACCCAGCTAAATACTGAACTGACCAAACGATTTCTCAACAGTGTGATTCCGTCTGTGGATGACTATGAAAAAATGTTTGATACCGCTGGTGTTAAATGCAATCAAAAATTGAACATACTGGGATCAGATATGTATAAAGATTATTATCACTTGGAGGGTCCTTTGGACGAATCATGGCGAGCAGGAAAATCGTACTGGTCTTTTGCCACGGAAAGTGAAATCGAAGAAGCCATGCGGAAACTTAAAGAATTAAAGGAAAAGGGAGAGCTCGAGAACTGGGTCAAAGCACATGATCTGTCTGCTACGACAGGTCTCCTGACAATTTTGATATGTACAGTTCATGGGTAATGTCCACTGGTTCTCAAATGATTTGGTGATCTTGAGCAGTTACATGTATGCTATTTTTATGGAAGTATGTATCATTTTTAATGCACCGTATAATGTTTAAGCAACATTTTTCATTTATTTTAGGAAACTTATTAATGAAGACGTTCTTATGATTAACAAACGTTTGATAGTGATGATTTAATATATATTATAATCTTAGTCTGTTCAATATGCTTTTCGTCTATGATTTTTTACTCAGGATATTATAACCATGAAACTAACTAACCCCCTTCTCTCTTTTCGAGGTTTATTCCATCTGGAGTGAGTCCCAAGAGCGATTAATAAAGTTGTAAGAACATGTTCCGCAATTGAGAGTGAATAAATTAGTAGACATTAAATAAATTTACACACAATGATCCGTTCTCTGGAGAAATCGCATAATTAAGGTTGTCATGTCATTTCCAAAAACAACTTCGCAATTAGATATATTTCTTTGTTACTCTTCATACATTATATTAAGATGCAAGAAACAATTTGAAACCTTACTGAAATTTAACGGCTAATTTCAGAGATCTCAAAAGGTACCTTACGCAGGTCTGATTTATATACTCTTTATTTCCACTTTTCAGTGATTTAACAAATATAGACTAGTGCGAGCAAGGTAGTAAGTGTGAAGAATAGTATTCATAAATGTAGATAAAACAAAATGTGTCAGAGACAACATAATATAAAGTTGAATAAATAAGTGTATGTACACACTCCAAATATAGTATTTAAAATATAAGTCACGAATGTATCTACAATCAGCATAATGTACAGACAACATACTTATCTTAACACGAATGGAAAGTAAGTTGCCAATGTATGTACACAGAGAACACGTATGTACTCCGAGTACTAGTATGTACTCATTATTTAAGTCTTAGCACAGATGAGTAACAAACTTGATGAAAGGCGAAAATTCAAGTGGGTATTGTTGTTCTGGGCGTTTATAATCAAACAGCAATAGTTGCAGTCTTGAACCAGTAAATTATTGTCACTTTATGAAGCGTTCACTAATAAGTATTCCTTAATAAACGACGAAATTAGCTTTGGTTAAGTAAAATGTGAATGTAAGAACAAAATTTTCGAATATAAATATTACAGTTTTCATAACTCAATGCAAACTATGTTATAGTATCAACTGACAAGTTCCAAGTGACGAGTTCTGATTTGGATTAACAAGATATTCATATAGGTCTTGGTCAATGTTCAGCCGTATATAATCCAGTAAATCACATCGCTGTAAGTCAAACGCAGGACAAACTTTTCTAACATGTGTGTGTATGTCACTAGTCATTGCATTGCAATTATAACAGGTAATATACTCTGTTGCGCGAGTGGAAAACTAAAGAGTTCACAGCTGTGGTAGCGGGTAAATCGTTCAATTTTGAGAAAGCAGCTGACCAAAGAATCGATGGTTCTTTCACCGGATGAATGCATTTAAGCATTAAAACTATGGGTTGTCGTTAATTTGTGCTTGCCGTTGTCTCTATAGTACAGTGCTATTTCTCTTTTAACTATCCGTTTCCATGCTGATTTAGGGGGGAGTATTACTTTTCTGAATTATTACATAATTTACTTAGTGTTTGTTTCGAAGAAGCTGGAAAACTAATTAAAGCACTTTAGGTTTTAAACGGTATCATATTAGACATATTAATTATTACTAAACAGCATGAAGGCGTAAGTAAACTCTCTCCTAATTCTCTCTCTAATTGTGATATCATTTTCATTATCAACCATGGTAACAATATGAAAAAAATGTACTCTCATCTTATTTGTTTTGGATAATATACTTAAGACACAAGTAAATGAAATTACAACAATAAAGGATTGGTACAAAATAGGAGCATTATCGCGTATATGTATCTTTTGTACGTAACATTGTGTATTGCCTTGAAACCTGTTATGAAAAGATGAAAGAGATGAGATATATAGATCGAGGTAGTCGCTTCAGACACATCATAGGCTCATATGAGTAAGTCTTAGCACAGATGAGTAACAAACATGTTATTAAAAACATGTAGTGATGTCTTATCTATTCCAATATCATCTATAATCAAGAATAGCTTATGGACAGGAATTTTTCCTGATGATCTCAAATCAGCGCGTGTAATACCACTTTTAAGAAAAGTTCAATCGACGATGCTAATAATTACCGCCCAATATCAATTTTGCCAACAATATCTAAGATATTTGAAAAACACATA
>JAUMHA010001029.1:0-10040 GCA_032359765.1 Saxidomus gigantea
TAACCTCCAAAACATAAATAATAGAATCTTTTGAAGTATTATAACTTAACCTAAAAGTTTCAGCTATGCATTCCTAGTCATTATCGATAAAATCAGCGGTTTAAAATATACTACAGTACCGTAAGCCATTCAATAATCTATGTAGAGTTGTTGTTGTACAATTAATGGGTGGATGCGATTTATTACAAAATGGCTATATATTGATTATCTGTAGTAAAATGAGGCATTTTTTGCCATAGGATCTCCTTTGAAATTGTATTTATTTATCATTTTACGTTCATTAAAACACATAATCTATGTTATGAGAATATAATCTGCTAGATGTAGGGTGTGCCTCTTTAACAGGACCGAGGAACACACTGACTACTACGGTTGTGTAACTTTTTAAAAGAAACTTCTTGTTTATATTGTTCTCATAGCCATTTTGCTGCTGTATATAATGTTTTATGTGACATGCTGCAACAGTTTATATGACGTATTGCAGTGTTTTATTTACCGCTGTAATTCAATGACAAATAGCAATTGCTAAAGCCAGATATTGCGGCAGCTTATACACTAAAATGCCGTAGTTGCATTGCATTCTGCAGCAGTTAAAATCGCAAACAAAGCTGCAACATGATGAGCAAATGGGGCCTGTTTTTAAAGGTAACCAGAGCATTAGTACTGCAACATGATATATGTGTGTGGAATTTACATTAGACCTAAAAACTTAAAACAAAAGGAAATAAACAATTGTTGCCAATAGTTGTCGTTTTTTTATATTATGTTATTAAAAATAATGCATTATCACACGGCTGTAGCGTAAACAACATGCAATATGGATTCTTATCCGTGTTGATTTGAGAGAAAATGCGTGAAGTGTTTGGTTTTGTCGTTGTTATGTCAAGTCAAGTCAAGTCAAAAGTTTAATACATGTAGCAAAAGCCTCCGGTCCAAAATACACAACATATATTTATGATACATGTTATCAAATCAAATAGTTGTAATCCCTAAAAAAATACAGTCACTGGAGTTGTAATACCCTAAACGTTGTTTAAAAGCTTCTCCAGATACACAGCTGTTTTGTATTATACCTTTTCATTTTCTGAACCAAGTATGTCATAAAAGCTCTGTATACTACTGTCAGTTGTATACCAATTTAAGAGATACTGATTCCGGATCTCAATGAATTACTCACAATGAAAAAATACGTGATATTCACATTCAACAATATTGGTGTTACTGCTGTTAAAAAATTGACATGTACGAGATTCGATAGGGGTTTAATTTCAAGTTATTCACATGTTAATAACATGTTGAAATTATTATACATGTATACATGTAAGCGTCAGCTAGGAGAAACAACCACTATGACATTAAAGAGCATATGATTATGCTGAAGTCATTTTATGTATACAAAGCTTTGCAAATGTATTACAAAATACAATCTTATTTCATCTTTAGTCCATCTAGTATTAAAATATATAAATGTTAACAACACTGTCAAGGATGTCTATTTTACCCGGAAGAAAATCTAAGGAATAACTATATTATCCTACAGACTCATTTTAAGTATGAGACATGTTGATGTGCAGCTGAGTTGAACGCAATATTTTCTTGAAGTGTAAAACATTCTTTCTTTCAAAATGATGCATTTGATTGGACTTTAAATCTTCTTATTTGGTCAATTTTACAGCTGGTAATGGACAACAAAATACTGACAGGTGCCTACGCAAATGTGCACAATGTGAAAATAAATTGTACTCTTGAAAGTTATATTTAGACTCCTTTGAACACATTCAAAAATACTATTAACAGTTAGAGTTATCTTTTCATTGCTTTGCTAAGAATGGCGAATCATATGGCAGTGACCTGATCTAAAAGGTTCATTGTCATAGAAGTGTTCAATTTTCAGATACTACAATATGAATCCCATACATTTGGCGTAACGCTTATGATAGATTGTTGCGACAAATTACATTTAAGTACTTATTTCGTATTCACGTGTGATAAGTTACTCTTTTATGTATGGAAGCCTTTTCATATATGTCCATGCTTTCTTAATTGACAACAGTTCTAGAACAGAACATAATCTTTACTTCCTCCTGACGGCAGATTGACAGCTTATAGTCAAAACAATATCGTTTTTGATATATTATATATATAAGTGTGTTTCGAGATAATTTCCATTAGTATCATTCGGCTTGTAATACGCATACATCATTATTTTATTTAGATATTCCAGGAGACGTTATTAAGTGTCTTCCCAACATAGTTCTCATTATTCAATGACTAGTGTATCCTTGGTGACCAAAATAGTTTCTGTGACGAACTTATACTACAAATAGATGCTTAATTAAACCAACAAGGATTAGCATGTTGTTATTTGGAAATCCATATTTTCAACGGTTTTGGGAAATCATCTTGTATTCGGTCTTAAAATATGCCGATGTTTATTAGTACCATACATGTAATACAGAAAATGAGTATCCGGAAACATTGGTTTCCTGGAAAATCACGACGTCCGTGATTTGTAACAGAATAACTACACTTGTTGATGCAATAATTGAAACTCTCCGTAGGACACTAATTCCCTGCATTTATTAGCCTTTAGCACACAAGCGGTTTGGTGAATTACAATGTATACAAAATTGGTTTGCTTTTTGCCCCTGTATTCCATTTGCGAGCTCCATGGCTTTGATAGACAGTAATACTTGCCGAGATTGTGATAAAGACTTTACGTTAAGAACAGATGTTTTATATTTTGGTTAAGTGAAAACTCTTGTAAATAGACTTTATGAGACTTTGAAAAGGAATAGGTTAATACTCTACAAAGAAAAATATAATAATTTTAGTTCTAAATAAAGAATAAAAAAACCACAGTCGTGCCGTACACATTGAGAGTTAAGCTGTTTTACAACTACGATAAAGGGAAATACTTATATTTATTAGCAATCAAACAGAAATGATATGACGTGACTGTCGGATCCTAAGCTGCATTTTGGCCTTAAATAAGAAAATATGACTTTTAAGCTTTAACTTAGATTCTTCTTGACATGATGATTAGAAAATTTGACAGTTTCTACAACGTATGTGAGAGGTGATTATTAATGAAATGAAAATAGAGAGATTTTTACGCAGGCTGTAAATTTGCCTTGATTATATACTGTTTATATGTGAATCCTGAGAACTGCCTTTTGTCGCCAAATGAAAGAAATTTTGTACAGGGGATTTGGAGATACGAAACGAACACACAATATAAATATTTAAATGAAATAATTTCTTGACCTTGAACCAAAACAGTCAGAAAGAGCTTAATATTTTACTTTTTAGAGTTTTTGAAACGACTTTCTCAAATAGTGAATCTTCAATTCATTCACGAGGTTCTGTCCTTGGCTGTAATATATATTTACAAAAAGCGGCATCAAACTCTACTCATCACGGTTATCAATTGTGAACTTAAGTGAGATGGGTAGACAATTGTCGTTTTATGTTGATAACTTGCTAGAACTCGTTATCATACTGATGTTTTGGAAGGTTTTGGACATCTTATAGCCCCTCTCCCCTCCCCCTATCGGGGTTACCCCCTTTATTGTCACCATATTCGGACTGATAGCTTTCCCTTTATTAGCCTATGTTAAATCAGTGGTCAATTTTAACCCGGGGATCCTCAGTAGAGGTCAACTTGTGGTTTTCAGAGAATAATATTTAAAAAAATATTCCTATATAAGCCTATAACTATGTTCAACTGGGGATCATGAATTGAACAGTCTTGGAAGAGGTCTCCTTTGCAATGCTACATGCTAAATATTTAAGCACTTGGCCTTCAAGTTTGTGATAAGAAGGTTTTTAATGGCATGGCAACCAGAGTTTCGCATGGAATATACTTCTTTGAACAACTTTAATAGAGCTTTCGGCCTAGTGGTTTAATTTGAAGGAAATGGTGGACGGACGGACAGACGAGTGGTCAAATAGCACACCCATGCATTTTCTGCCAGGTGACTTAAAATAATTGATATACATCCATATTTGGAAACACAATTGTTTACATTGATTTGGTTCTTCACTTCCGAGAACAAAAAGTGCAAAAATCAACAACGTTTAGGACACACAATATGATAATTTAAAGACGACCGCTACAGTTTCATCATTTTTGTCAAGCAATGAGAATTTTATGAAATTTCGTTTGTTGTTAGGGTAATACCTGCTATGTCAGAATATAAAATAAAAAAGGTAAGCCACCAGCCTTATTTGTAAGTAATGGACATTTTTTGTAGTATACTCCCGATAGCAGTGAAAATGGCCCAATCTCATGTTTATCAATAATAAAACTCTAAATTTGGCAACTCAACATTGTTTTTTATTTAAATGTTAAGCAATCGATCTTATTTCACGAAACTACATGACTTTAGGTTTCGAAATGTATTCAAACTGAAAAAAAAGAGAAACAAGTTTCTGTAAAAAAATACGTAAAATTTGTAATAATTTGTCAAAGTGTTTTCTGAATGTTCAAGCCATGAGATTTTTTTTTATTTTTTTGCAGAAGAATTGTTCAAACATCACTTTATTGAAAACTAATTAAAAATGATAGGTCACCAGCCTTTTTATTGCAAAAAATAAGCTGTTGTCTCTGGTGGGAGGGTGGTGTTTGTGGGGAGGCCATTGTAGATGCGGCATCTATATGCCGCGTGTCATTTGCGAGATGCGTCAAATACCATGCCGCGTGATGCGGCGTAAAGGATTATTTTTTCCTTTAGTATTAATGCATTTTGTACAATGTAAGAAATTTCATTTTGTAAATTGTACAAAATGTACATGTAATTTTATAAAAGGTTTCATAAGATGTAATTTTATAGGATTTTGCATGAGTTACTGCAATTAACTATTCTCCGAGTATGTTTTATAATTAATTATTGTATATTACTATTTGAATTAATTGAATTGAATATAATTAAAAGTTGTAACATTTTCATGACTTTTTCTTTTATAACAGGTATTTTTGTTAGTCGCAAGATTTATAATATTATTGCTTGTCAATGATTTTTCCTCGTTTTGATGTATTTATTTAAACAAAATTGATTCCGACGCTTGTCTTGAAATTGACGATAATTATTGTCACATCTTAATTGAGTAGACATTTTTTGTTAATGTGAACAAAGGGTGATGATTGCCATTGTCTACAGTACATGTATTGAACTACACAGTAACACAATCGGCTAAAATACATATCCTTGGCAATTCACTCTCAAAGTTTCAAAGTTGAACGTTTATTTACAAACAAAGCTATGAGTCCCACACACTATGGGCTGCATCAGCACATAAATATATATGCAAAAGTAAGTCACAATGAGTAAATGGAAAATGGCTATAATATATAGAAAACAGAAGTCACAAAAAGATGAAAAGTAAGAAAAATAAACAGATCAATTTTTTGTTATCATAATTGTCTATAGGGTATATTTACATCTTACTTCTAAGGGTTAAACAAAATTGGGATTGTTTTTAAAGAAAATTAGAATCGAATAGATAAATTGTTCCCTATATTTTTTCGATTGTAATTACTACACATCAAAATTCCTGACTATATTTAATTCATGGATGCAATACAGGGAAGCATTTATTATTCTTTATTTCGTACAAATTAGACACAGATGATTCTTTTATGTATGACTAACTTTTTATGATACGGATAAGTAATAAAATCTGTACGATTAACTATATGTGTCGTTTTTCTGTTTTTCTTCTTCGTCCACTTGACTTGACTTAAAAGTTACTAAGTAGATACGAAATTGTCTCTCACTCTGAGTTTGCCAAATGTTTAGTAGATAAATGTCGTGAGAATATTCAGTTGTACATGCTGGTTGTATCAACTAATTGGAAAAATGTAAAACAATCCAATAAATTCATTTTTGCTTATGCTATTTCATTACATTTTCACTTTCACTATGTTGCTTTGTAAATGAATTTATCCTCCAAAGGCTTGTAACAATTGGCAATATCATATTTATCAAAAATGTATATTTTCTTTATGTATTCAGATAAATTGTGGAAACTGTTTATTTTGGAACAGCACAAATATATTCTTTGACCTAACAGAATCCATCAAATATTCTATTTAATTCTGTAATAACTGTTAAATAAATACATTGCTACAAAGCGACTACTTAGTATAATAGTTATATGCTGGGCCCTCTGATTACATAGGTTCAGTTATTGACTTATGTACAACAAAATGTATGAAACAAAAACGTTCAGACATTTTGTTAAAATCTACCAAGTCCTACCAGACATTTTTATAACGGTATTAGTACATGACTGTATACAAATGTTTTGTACAAATATTTCAAGTGTAAGAATTACTTCCATACTGCACAATGAAGACATAGACTAGACAATGAAAATAAGTAATACCTTTTATTATCACATCTATTTGTTACATTCACTGCGACATGATATTACAACAGTAAAGGTCCACAAGGTAATGCTACATGTTAGATATCTAAGCCTTGTGGTTTCAGAGAAGAAGACTTTAAAATTTTGCCTACGTAAAATCAAAAGACCCCCTACTGGGTCAGTTTGACCCAGGGGTCTGATTTGAACAAACTTAGTAGAGGTCAACTAGGCAATGCTACATGATAAATATCTCAGCTCTAGGCCCTGTGGTTTCAGAGAAGAAGATGTTTGAAACGTTTTTCCTTTTTTAATCATATGTTAAATCAAGTGATAGGTTCATTTTGAACCCGAGGTCATAATTTGAACAATCTTGGTAGAGGTTCACTAGACAATACTACATGTTAAATATCTTAGCTCTAGGCCCTGTGGTTTCAGAAAATAATATTTTTTAAAGTTTTTCATATTTTTTGCCATAGCAACCAGAGTTCTGCATGGAATGGAATGAACATTTCTGGTAGAGCTTTGTGCAGGGAACATCCCTGCATAGTTTTATCAACATTTGCCCAGTGGTTTAAGAGATGTCGTTCGAATCAAAATGTTGACGGACGAAGGGCGACGGACAATAATCTATTAGAAAAGCTCACCCTGGTAGAGCGATGTAAGCTTACAAGTCAAGATATCTTCTCCAATCTGTTTAACAGTCACTTATGTGAAATTTCTGTTCAATTACTTTGAAATAAGGTTAACCGAGTCTGAAAACATTATAGAAATAGTTTCCTTATGTTGCCAACGCAACGTGAGCTCTCCTTGACAAAAAAGACCAATAATTCTTAATTGTATAAAGTCTAGGTTAAATTGACCCAAAGTTTAGAAGGAAATGTCATTTTAAGCAGTTGTAAGATTGACGATGGACGCCGACCGGCGAAAAAAGCTCAACATGTGTGCTTATGAGAGTTAAAAGATTAGAAAATTATACAAATACTTTAAGTTTTATCGTATATGGCTGCACAAAAGATCAAATGACAACTTAGTTTTAACTAATAAGCTTATTCAGTTTTCTCAAATTTTGGTCAATGATAATACGTTATGTTGTTGTATGCATTACCACCAGTCGTTGACTTGTCACTGCTCTGCTGCATAATTGTCTCGGCTCACAAGAAATCACCAGCGTCCGTTCACTGGTACGTCTCTAAGAATCACCTTACCGATGTATGAAAATTATTGCAAGAAGTATCTCACAAATGTAAAAGGAAGTATTAATAACATTGAGATGACAATCAGACAATCTGCACTGCCTCATGGGTATCATTTCAAACGCGGGGCACCCTTGTACATGCACTACAGTAGCCCAATTTGCACATGAATGCTATCTCACTTTAATCATAATTTGCAGAATATTTCGTGATTTGCCTAAAGTAAGACTGATTGCATGCAGACGCAAGGCTAAAACTGTTAGTTTTAATAAAAAAAAAATCACTTGGATTCCACGTGCATCCTCTTGAGCATTGTCAACCCTTCCGATAAATTTATGGAAAATCTGATTTTATTAAAACTTTACTCCTAATTTATTTTTAAGCTTTGTTTCAGTGTTTTACAGATGCTCGTATGTTTTTAAATGATAATCTAAAATAAATTTAACAACAACAAAGTTGTAAACAAGTGGAGCTGTAAGAATTCGATACGTTTTGACATACTTTTACTAATTCCTTGATGCTAAGCTAGTCAGCTAATAAAAGGAATAACAACATGATCGCATAGAGGCAATTAAATAGCAATTACTTTTAATTACCCAATTACTCAAAGTTTTACAGAAATGACCGTTCATATAAACTGATGTCCCAGGACGCTGAGTATAGTAGCTTAATTTGAAAGTGAAAATGATCTGCAAACCCTTTTAGTTTCTGTCAGCAATTAATGAGATAAATTAGAGGTGCCAATACTACAAATAAGAGAAGCGTTGAACAATTCAGTTGACAGCCGATGCCTAAAACTAACTTTGGACTTCATTGCAAATCTATTCATAGATGTCAACAGATTGTTTAGAAATATACTGTTGAAAGAGTAACTTGACTTAGAAATTAATGTGTGTCATTTAATATTTTGAACTACTTATTACTATTTGCAAAATAGATAGTAATTTATAATAAACCTTTTTTTTATTGTATTTACAAATAAATTTGACACATTGATCTTATCCATTTCACTGTTACAGGGCAAGTTTATATGGTTCTCTAAACTATTTCCGGGCCGGGCATTGAGGCTGCCAAAAATATGTCCATTAATAAAAAAAGCTATAAATAAATGTACGCCTTTTATTTCCGTTATGGGTAAATTAGTTGGAAACCAACTGGCATGCATTATTTGACATAGTCTAGTAGGCACTATAAAATTATGTCATGGCTAAGAAAGCGTTTAGCTTCGTTAAACAAATTCTCGATTCAGTAATTCAGGTAAAAATTAGAATGTTCTTTGTTGACAATCCTCTTTGAATATGTTTGATATATATGTTGTGTAAATTACAACTGTATAAATAAAATAAATAAAGTTGCTTATCAAATAGCTCGATAAATTCATATTCTAGTCGAGGCAGAAAAAAACCCTCATATGTTTCATTCGTTTATATCTGTACAAGATATAAAAGTAATATAAACCAGGAGAATTTTGAAGAAAAATAGTCCACAATGCCTTAATTACTTTCGGCGTGGGATAATTGAAACATGACACTTCAAGTATACAAGAGGGGGATCGTTAGATCTACTAGATTAACTTCATCAAGCTTTGGATAGAAGCTATGGTGACGTTTTCTATTTATCATATGAATGTCATACACTGTACTTCTGAGTAGAATTGTTCATGTCTTTAAACAATGTTAATAGTTTTCAGTAAATCTTAGTCTTCTATGTCCTCATCAGGGATAATTAATTGTTGATGAGTTTTCCACGGTTATAGGGGATATCAGTTTTCATAATTAATATATACTTTATTGCATTTTGCAAGATGTTACTTTTTATCACATTTTCAATAATCATATTTCTTTGTTAGAACTTCAAAGATAAGTCGAACCAATTGGGAAAAATTTCAAACGAGACTTTCTAATTGGAATGAAGAAAAACTTCTCTTTTCTCAATAAATACAAAAAGGTATCACATCAACACCAAAGTATGACTGTTCCGACAACCGTGTAACTTTATGTCTGAATGTCACATTTAATCTACGTAATTACAAATCATTCAAGCTAGAAGCTGAAGCAATAACAGGCTGTCTAGTAGGGACTCATGATAGTCACTTTCGAAACACATTAAGTACGGTCACATCTGATCTCAAGCTTTATTTCTAGATAGTTCGTATGGCATTTCTGACGGAAGCTAATTCATTTCCTATAAACACAATTGCTCTGTCGCCGAAAAGAAAGTGTTTGTGTAAAAGGTTGGTTTAAGTTTATCACTACTGATCAATAAATGGAATTCGAATACAAATGTATTTACTAAACACTACTTTGCTTTCATGAAAATATATGATTTGATTATAATATACGTATGCTATTTTTCTATTTCCGAATATATTTTTTGAAAAATGATTGAAATATTTGCTGAACGTAAATAACAAGTATGACATTGTAAAATCCCATTCCTGGATGGTTTTATGTGTTAAGCACCCTCGCAACTATA
>JAUMHA010001040.1:0-10039 GCA_032359765.1 Saxidomus gigantea
TGAATAAATTTGAAACACGATAACACTATCAAAATTAATATTTTGCCACTTTTGCGTTTCTTAACCTGTTGAGTGTACACATTATATTGTAAGTCATTAGATTAAGTTATAGTGACACATGTAGAAAATGAGTTGGAAGAAACTCTAAATCAGATAAAAACCAGAAGTCATATGAACGGTGATGCTTTTTTATTAAATGATGTAAGACTTTAGTTTTGACATGTGAAGAGAAACAGTACCTACCATGCCCTTTTTTCAGACAAACAACCAGCGTCTTATTATTAGCTAAAGTCTAGTAAAGAAGTGCGTCAACTGTGAAGAAGAAATATTGTACACTAAATTTGTATCATTTAATAGAACTGAATATGTCTCTTTATAGTATAATGAAAGATACATCGGCTTCTTACTACTTGGAATCATGGAATAAAACTGTTAATGATGCCAAATATGACATTCTTATTTGTAACATTAGGTTAGTTGAGGTGTATGATTTGATGTTTAAGCAAAGTCGAAGTTTTTGACATGAATAAACTATGATTTACCTTATGCACAACTGTTGACTTTTTATTAGCACATATTGTTAACAACAGAAATTTGAGTTAATTAACATTGAAATGTAATTAAATAAATTACAATTACATTAAGAAAGTCTTCAATTAAATTACAATAACCATTACACATATTTTAAATGTAATTAATTAAATCACAATAACATCACAAATGTAATTAATAAAACTACAAATAGGTTTGAGTTTTTTTAATATCATTTGGCAAGTGAATCCTTGATCCTAAATTTTATTTTGTACCGGGTCTGTTATGACAGATATGGCCATTAAAATAGTACGAATACATACTAGATTTATTGTGAGAGGCACGCTTGTCAGTTAACGAATTTTCCTATTACCGAATTTGAAACTGACGTGAATTGTAATAAATTATACTGTATATATAGGTATAATTTCTGTGCCGGACCAATAACGGCAGAATTATGACTCTTGACAAAGTAAGAGGACTGCTAGTACAATTTGGTATGTCAAGGGCCATAACCGAAATGTTGAAATAACGACGACTGTCGCACTTCTTCCTACACGTTTTCATGTTATGGTTAATATTTATGCCAAGTCATTCTATAATCCCACTTGCACGGCAAAAATATGCCCTAGACACGAACAACACCATCACTATATATATATAGTGAAAATCAACAAAGTTCAAAATGAACGTTGAGCTATGGACCTAGTTGTTGCACGCCACACATTGTCTTGATGTGGTTACATGTTACACTTGTGCAAAAATCGACCCATGTATCATGAAGCTACTGACCGGACACGAAAGGACGAAATAACGGACGGAATATAGCAAAACCTCTGGTCACCGAAGTAACAATGCTTTTCTATTCATGGAGACCAATATCATTATTTGAGTCAAACAGATATCAAGATATTGAATGTTATAGGATTTCATGTTCATGACCCCTTGTGACATTGACCTTCAACCGAGTGACCCCTTAAACCGCCCTGGAACTTCTACAACACATTGAGAACAATCATCAAAGAATTTGACATTGTTTAACCCCCCTGTGACCTTGACCTTTGATCCAATGATCTATCTTGATGGCATAAACTGATGTTTGGAATGTGTGATGTTTTCAGATGAACAATGGCAACTTGGCAAAATTTAATTTTCTAAGAAACTAAATATAGATAACGGCTTTCTTATACTTGTTTAATAATGGTCAGTTTGAAGGGTAATATCATTTTACAGAAAAATTTAGATATGTCATATACAGAAATATATTAAGCATGAACTATTGATGGAGAAAACATACAAACATAAATGACTTCACTAACTCAACAGACTTCAAGCAGTCAACGTTCACGCTATAAAACAATCAGCAAATTTATAATGTTAAGAATACAATGCACTTCTGTGTGGTGAACGTTGAAATACATTATTATCACTAAGCGTGATGTTACAATATTTTTGTATGCTATGCTATAGCTATAATGTAAGCTTTAAGACATTTTTGTTGTTTGAACTCACATTCGTTTCCTTAAGTAGAAAGCAAACACGTACGTTTGTCTTCATTCTCCGATCAAAATGTTAGATAATGCAGAACTCGAAATGTCAGCGTGTGTCTTAAAATCTAAAAGCACTCAGACGATAATAAACAGTTCGTGCATTCATTCGGTTCATATTCTTTAGGTGAAACTGGTAACTGATTGTTTTAGATTGCCGAAATGTCTTTAATCGGTACGTGTGTATTATGCACGACGAAGTAATTTGAATGAATGAGTACTAACATTGTAATTCTGTTCAAATCCAAATGAAAAATACCTACGTAAGTAGATTGAGAAAACACGTACATTTGACTAGAGAAAATAGAACCCCCGACGGATTCATT
This sequence comes from Saxidomus gigantea, assembly GCA_032359765.1. Classification (NCBI taxonomy): domain Eukaryota; kingdom Metazoa; phylum Mollusca; class Bivalvia; order Venerida; family Veneridae; genus Saxidomus; species Saxidomus gigantea. The sequence goes on from JAUMHA010001040.1 coordinate 2,405, forward strand.
CATTCTTATGTTATCTTAATTACGACTGCGCACTGGCGTTACAAAACGAATAGATCGAACAAAGGTTTTAGCAAAGACACAATTCAAGTTGTATGTTAATCTTTAACCATACACAACAAGTTAAATTCAATAATTTGTTATCGTTATTTGAAATACATGCAATCATAATCATAATTACAATCATACAAAAATTTGCTACAAATTTATTATACTTGACCCAATTTTTCAACGCGTATAAACTCACGCAAACTATTCAAACACAACAGAAACAATGTACAACTGTATAAAAAAACAACAACAGTAAACAACTGTGGTCAACGTAGTTTGCAATGTTGACAGGGCATACAACCTTGTCCCCAAGAAAGGCGAGAGCAGACTGGCTCGGTTACACCACACTTGCTATTTGTATTACTCAATTTATGTCACTTGTAATCATTTTCGTATAGTGAGTGTTTCTATGAAATCATGTTTAATACCACATGTTATTCAAGTCACGGTGTATCAAGCCAGTTGTTTGCCAAAAATAAATTACTTAGAGTTCCGCTGGTGTTTTGTCAGTTTCTTTGTAGTATGCAGTTTCAGTATTAATAGGACATATAGATATCACTGGTTTGATATAGGTAACTGTATTTTAGGGCATTTATATGAATAGTAGTATATCGCACCGCACATTTTCCTCTGCGGTAACTTTTGTTGCCATGTATTTGCATAAAATACAGTTACCTATATCAAACCAGTGATATCTGTATGCCAAGTCATTGACTACACTTTTCAATAATAAGGTATGAAATAATACCTTTGGTACAGTATGGAAGCTTCTTATAACTCTTTTTGTGGTGTACATCACATGTAGAGTTATAAGAAACTTCGATACTGTGCCAAAGGTATTATTTCAAACCTTATTATTGAAAAGTGTAATCAATGACTTGCATCAAACACTATATCGTTCGAACACCAATTTTGAAACTAAATATTTGTTATTCATTTGAGAACCACCATTAATTACTCGCCATTCCCATCATGTTTAGTGAAGCTGCTCTTAGGAATATATTTCAAACAATATCATATTTAATTTCTATTCTAGCCGAAGTGCTTCAAAATGTTGAACACTTTGTGCTCATTTTCTCATGTAAAAGTTTCCGGAAGTATTTAAACGATTTGGTACTAATAAAGAACAAATAATAAGACTAAGTGGTATATGCTTAGTTTATACTAATTTATTTAAGCTCGATTGTGAAGAAAGCTTTGAGCTTATCGAGTCACTCTAGAGTCCGCTTCCTGGCAAAACCAGTACTGGTGTCATATGAGGAGGTACGGTCGTGACCTCGGTTGGGCTCGAACCCGCAACCTCCGGGATGAGCGGCAGCCAGCTAAACCTCTACACCACCGCTCCCCTCGGTATATGCTTAACTGGTAGATGTAATTGTTCTCAACTGTCCTTAGCTATCCTTAATAGATCGAAATCAGCTTCTTTTGTGGTTCCAGTTTTGCTTTCTTTCATCGACACCTTTAAATCAGTGTTGCCGAACTCGAATTGTATGACAACTGGGTTATCTTTGCCGGTAGATCATGTAGAGGTACTCTTTTTCTCCAATATTTCTACAACCTTTGGGTGCCGTCTAGGTTATGTGTACACCCATACTTGAATTTCAGTTCCGTTAGCGTCAGATCGCACGTACTCTTACGAGTACATCTTCTCTGTTTCATACTGTTCTTCTACAGTTGCATAGAACTATGTCGCCCTGAATCTCTCGTTTCTCCGGAGGATCGATGCACGGTTCAAAGTGCCTGAATGCACGTATCCCATATGGGTATTCACACTCTCGGGCCGTTATCATTTTCCGATTGTGTCAAAAACAGTATAGCCCCTTTCAGAACGATCAAGCTTCTTCAAGAATAATCAAACGAGCTCTTGGAAACGTCTTCATAGCCTCGTTTTAAAGCATCAAGGATTCCCTCAGGCTACGACTATCAAAGTGTGTCTAACCTTGTGCTGTGTTATTTAAAAAAACTCACTCACTACGGTATAATGCTTGTCGCAATAATTGGGACAAGGGCTTACACAAGTTCGACATCCACGCGCATTTTGTCCTTGAGACTTTGACCTAACACTTCAGATGTTCCGGGAAAGTGTTGATATTCTCAATTTCTACGTTGTTTGGTTCTTTGTTAGTTTAGATGAATGAGGATGGTATTTGCAAATTTTCATATAAAAATAAATCAGGACTTACTCGTCTTTTTCTAAAAATCAAAGTTCTGGATAACGTTTAAGTAGTCATCTGGGTAGCGCTGTTGAATTACTTCCATAACATCAGGACCAAACACTTGATTTAACATCTCAATGAACTTTTCATCAACTAGTGAATATCCATTTTATCCACCATTTGCTTTTGCAGACGCTCTCAGTGTGCTGTATTTCTGGATTCTGTGTACAGTTATATCAAATGTTCCTCCTATATAAGGATAAAAAATAAAAAAAATACTTAGAAATAGTGTGTTTCTTTAATAAGTGTTGTTATGAATACCAAATACTTTCTTTATTCGGCAACAGTATACTTCCTTCTTTAAGAGACGTTCGGTGCTTTTCTGACCCAAATCTTCAACTAGAAAAACAAATTTCTCTTCACTATTTCCTCTCATTTACATGTAGACGTAAATTTGTCATTAAACGAAATTCTTCTTGAACCTCTCAGTAATTGATGACAAAGCTGTTAAATATTAACAAAGCATTCTGATCGAGATAGAGATAGAAGGAATCCTGTCGTCCCTTCATTATCTACACTATTTGATTTTTTTACTAATGACATGTGTAAGGACTCAATTCTCCAAAACATTTCTGAGGCTTACGAACCTATTTTTATGCAGTTAGATTCTTGACACCCCAGTGGAGAATGATAGCAATAATTGCTTCCGCGGGCAAAAGCAAAAGTCATTAAAACACGTAAAATGAAATATATTCTGTAGAGGGCAGCGCACGGTCATGATCTAAACAGTTAATTGGATAATTACTGATGTTGTTCGTAGTTTTTACCATAAAAGTAGAAAAAGCGCAAAAAGGAAACAAGCAATTATCATAAAAATGTGTTTATTGCTTTCTGACAATCGGCATCTCAGAACGTTTGTTCGAAGCTACGCTAAAGGCTGTTAATGAAGTGCGGAAACATTGAGATGACCTAATGTAAGTTCGTTACATTGTAACGGATATTCCCGTTAAGTGTTATAGAAGTTTTTTGTATATTTAGTTATTTAGAAGATAAGAGAAGTAAAGCTATCTCTTTTCATCACCAAACAAAGAACTCACTAAAAGCCAGAATTACAGACAGAAGAATCGACCCCCAACTGTCGCTGATGTTACTAGCTTTGATCTGTCATGTAAGGAAATTGTGAGAGAACCCTGTTCTACTAATGATTCGTCATATAAACTATTGCTCAGTACAGTATTTGATGCTGTAATATACAAAATGATGCTTTGACGGATATAGACCCCGGCCGAATCAAAGAAACGCATACAACATATTTACTTCCACAATCAAGTATCATGTATCTCTCTCCAATACTGAAACTCCTGATTTCAGCTTGGTCTACACCACTAACACTATTACAAGGTAGATATTTAGAAAAAAAACTAGCTGCTACTGGTTCCAGAATTAGGGAGAATTGAAAAAGGGATATTTGGAAAGTTATTATTTCGTACTGGTAGCAAGAAGAGTTTGTTGTTTTGGGTTAAAAGCCATTATTTCCTCTACCCTTTTTACACACACCTATTTCCGCTGGATTGTTACTTGAAAAAAATGTGCATAATTCCACTTTAATATATGTAATGCAGTATTACTCTTTTACTTTATTGCTCAATCATTATAGCGCAAACGTCACTATGCATGTTTGGAGTTTGATCTGGTCTAGAAAGGGTAATTCAGAGGTATCAATGACTGTTTAAAGGTTTTGTTGAAGGGTTGTTAAACTGTTATGATTAAGTTTACGCTCATATAAAATAAACCTTCCGTCCAAGAATATCATTGACGCGGAATGTCGAGTCTATATGGATTGCTCTAGAAGGAGCGATCATGTCGTGTCTTTTTCTAAAAATGACTCATACCTTAAAAAAGCTCTGCTTGTATAAAATTCATTCTTTAATGTAAGAATGATAGATATAATGCTTTGATTACAAATAATGCAACCACGGTCATTACAAATAAATGTGTAGGTTGTCTTAAAAGGTAACTTTTGCTGAAGAGAGTATTTCAAGATATGAGTCGTACATTTATATATTTCATCAAGATATGATTCGGGTTTTTTCACATAAGAGTTTTGAAGGTTAGTAATGTCTAAGTAATAAAATATGTGAGATAAAACTGTAACATCCAAGAAAAAAGAATCCTCTCAATTAGTAAAATATGTGTTTCTGAATAGTTTCTGAATAGTACATTTCGTTCAAACCGTTTGTTTTCCCGCTTTTTCCTTGTTTATGTAGATCAGTGTAGTTAAGTAACGTACAATGTACGTAAGTAATACATTACATTTGCTTTAATCTCTTTCCAGAGTTATCGTGTCAATGTGTGAATAGAAGAGTTGTGTTTGCATTCAAAATTGATATTCATTCTCGAAATAAGCGGTTTAGAACAACAACTTACGTAACAAACTAAAGCGTGTTGTATACAGTACATTAATTAATTTTGAAATATTATCGTTCAATTAGCTAAGTGTTGCCAAGGTTCTTGACAGGGGAATTTGTTGAACTGAAAGGAACGACAACTTTAGATAAAGATGGCACGTGTAGACAGAATCACAGTCATTTAGATTATGATACATCGCCACTGTGTTCGTACTAACAATTATTGCTGCCTCTCTCAAACTGTTTAGCTGAATCGGTCCAGATGACAGGTATAGTAACCTCCCGGTGTAATTCCCTTGTTTTAACACCTTAGCTTGCAGCTTGACATATTTGGATGATGTGATTCTTCATAAACTTTATAGATGATGTAATATTTCCATTGCTTGGATGTACATCCCATTGACATCTTTGAGAATTGTCTCACGACAATGCCTTTAAGTGTAAACATATATTTAATATGTCCTATAAATGAAGCGGGTATTAAACATGACCTCTATATTGTCCCATCGCAATACTGTGTTCAAGAATTAGATAACAAAACTCAAAATATTAAACCTGACACAAATTGTTTGAGTCTGAATATATATCGTTCTTGAGGCTATAATAAAAGTTATCAAATCTGTTTACAGAAAACAAGGATACATGTTAAACTAAATAATTCTGCGCCAAGCAAATATATTACAGAGACATCTATACAAAAAACTGGTAATGTCAAAGCCAGCGGTTTGCATAATACAACAAAAAATCATTTGTCATTGCTGTATACAAACGAAATCAAAATTCTTTCCTAACAAAATTTAAGGAAGTTAACTCTTATTTATTCTTGATATAACTTAAGTAAAATTATTTTTTCTATGAGTATAGAACAGTTTATAATATCTTTCGAAAAGTAATAATGGTCACTTTGAAGGATTATTTCATTTAAAAGAAAGTTTGAGAAATATTACAGACTAGAGTAAGATAAGCATGAATTTATTATACAGTTATGTTGATGCAGTAAATTTACAAGCATTAATGACTTCAGTAACACAACAAACTTTACGCAGTCAACGTTTACACTTCAAAACAATCAGTAATTTTTCCAACGTTAAGTGTGTAATGCACTTACGCCTGGTGAAGAAAGTTAAAAATATACACTTATTTCTAAGCATGTTGTTACAATAATTTCAATGCTATTTATAGCTACAAAGTAATTATGACGACACTTTGGTTCTTGAAACCCACATTCATTTTCCTAACTAAAGCCACAAGCGAATGTTTTGTCCACGCTGATCAAAATCGCAGTAACTAACAACGTCTCGAAATTTAAATATAAAAGCACTCAGCCAATAATATATAGCTGGTGTAGTAAATCCAATCATATCATTAGGCGAAAACGACACTAGTCGCTTGAGATTGCCAACATGTCTTTAATTTATTTAGTTTGAACTATTTTCCGATAAAGTCTTTTGACTGAATGTTTACTAACATTGTAATTCCGCTCAAATGTGGATTCAAAAGATCTATGTAAAAAGTTTTATTCCTTCTACAATGTATTTTCACAATCTATTCAGTCACCCATGAAGAGCAAAATGAGCTAAGACTAATCTAAGATAAGACCGTGTACTGACACAACCACATACGTATAAGGAGCACAGTTCTAGGCAAAGAGCGTAAGTGTATGCACATGTAAACAGATTGTTTCCTGTTAAAGAATTCGAGTTATCTAAAAGATACTTAACATAACTGACTGTTAGATAACAATTAATGTTATGCCTTACATGCGAAGACAAATGTAACTGCTTCAAGCTGTCCTTATAGGCTTTAATCGATCGAAAACAGCTTCTTTTATTAGGTCTCCAGTTTTGGTGTCTATCACCTTCACCTTTAATTCAGGTTTTCCAAACTCAAATTGTATGACAAAGGGGTTATATTTGTCAGTACCGTTATGTAAAGGTACAATGAGTTCTCCAATCTTGATACAATCTTTTTCGTCAATATACATTGGGTGCTTTCTTGTTGATGTATACACCCATATCTGCATTTCTGTTCCGCTGGCGTCAGACGGCACGTACTCTTGCGTGTACACTTTCTCCTCTGTTTTGTACTCTTGTCCTATTGTCCCATGCTTGCTGAAATAGTCTTTGCACAGATGTACGTCGCCTTGCATGACTCGTTTCTTCAGAGGATCGATGCCCGGTTCAAAGTGCTTCAATGCACGTATCCCATATGAGTATTTACACACTCGGGCCGTTATCATTTTCGGATTGTGACCAAAGAGCACAGCCCCTTTCAAAACAGCTAATCCGGCTTCTTCCGGAATAATCAAACGAGCTGTTGGAAACGTCTTCCTCACCTTGTATTGAAGCATCAAGGATTCACTGAAACCACCGACCATCAAGATCTTCTCAACCTTGTGCTGGGCTATCGATTGAAAAAACTCACTCGCTACGGCACATATCTGATCGCAAACGTCGGTAAATAGACCTTTAACAAGTTCTGCATCCACGCGCATTCTGCCATGTGAGACTGTGACCTTACCCTTCAGATGTTCCGGGAAAGTAGTAGCATTCTCAATTTCTACTTTGTTCATTTCTTTGTACGTTGAGATGAATGAGGCTGGTATTTGGAAAGTCTCATTTCCTGATAAATCAGGACTCACCCGTCTCTTTTTAACTTCAAAGGTCTGCATAATGTCCAAGAGGTCATCTTTGTAGCGCTGTTGAATTACTTCCATAACATCAGGACCAAACACTTGATTTAACATCTCAATGAACTTTGCATCAACTAGTGTACCTCCATATTCGCCACCATTCGCTTTTGCCAACTCTCTCAGCGTGCTGTCTTTCTGGATTTCGTGCACAGTTATATCAACTGTTCCTCCTATAGAAGGATGAAAAGAGCATGCGAGTTACATGTAAGACTTGTTTTAAAACAAATAAGTGTTGTAATGAAAACTTAGTGGTTATTAAGGTAGGTCCACACCTTACGTCTGAATTTTTCAACCTCCTCAGAAAACGGTCATATTTTGCATATGCAGTCTA
>JAUMHA010001073.1:0-10038 GCA_032359765.1 Saxidomus gigantea
TCAGCCTTCAGTTTTTTATAAGTTTTCCCTATATAAGCATATGTGAAATCAATTGCTTTCATTCCCCGCCCCCCCCCCCTCCCGCCCCCCTCCTAGGAAGGGTCAATTTTGACCCAGGGCAAATAATTTGAACAATTGGTAGATGTGCACTAGACAATGCCACATGCTAAATATCTAAGCTCTAGGCCATCTGGTTTCAGAGAAGACTTTTAAAGTTTTTCCTATATAAGCCTATGCAAAACTAAGTGACCATCCGCACGGGGTCACTTTTGACCCGGGAGTCATAATTTGAACCATCTTGGTAGAGGTGCACTAGACAATGCCACATGCTAAATATCTAAGCTCTAGGCCTTGTACTTTCAGAGAAGGTTTTTATTTTTTTTCCTACATAAGCCTATGCAAAAACTAAGTGACCACCCGCGCGGGATCAATTTTGACCCGGGGGTCATAATTTGAACAGTCCTGGTAGAGGTCCACTAGACAATGCTACATGTCAAATATCTAAGCGCTGGGCCTTGTGGTTTCAGAGAAGAAGATTTTGTAAGTTTTTCCTATTTGTTGCCATAGCAACCAGAGTTCTGCATGGAATGGAATTCTTTGAACAACTTTGATAGAGCTTCATGCAAGTAACATTCCTGCAAAGTTTCATCAACATTGGCCCAGTGCTTTCAGAGGAGATGTCGTTTGAAGGAAATGGTGGACGGACGGACAGAAGTACGACGGACCCCGGACGGAAAGCGATCCGAATAGCTCACTCTGGCACTTTGTGCAAGGTGAGCTAAAAATAAAAGACAGTCATATCCTTCACCGAGACACCAAAGCTGCACAAAGGAAAAAAAATCAACTGTTTTACACATTTAGAAACCTCTACCTGTCTTCAGGATATAGGAAGACAGTTGCCAGTTGCAAATTCAATGCGGAATCAAACTGGCAGCCATATTCACACTCTAGCTGCCAATTTGACTTCACTTGCAAATATCAACCAAATACCAATTCGTTTAACCTTGCGAATTGACAACTGGCAGTCAGATGCCAATTCAACTTTTGTCGTAATTTGTGAAAGATAAGTGAATAGCCAAATCCCAATTCTTTTAACCTCGCGAATTGGCAACTGGCAGCCAGATGCCAATTCGACTTGTATCATCAATAATGAATAAGTGAATTGGCAACAGTTACTGCCAACTGACAGTCAGATGCAAATTCGTTTAACCTCGCGAATTGGCAACTGGAAACTGGCAGCTAGATGCCAATTTGTTCCATGCGAATTGGCAACTTACAACTGGTAGCCAGATGCCAGTTCGACTTGTGTCATCAATTGTGAATAATAAGTTATTTTGAAACTGGCAATTGGCAGCAAGATGCCAATTCAACTTGTATAATCAATTGTGAACATTAAGTGAATAAGCAACTGGCAATTCTTAGCCAAGTGAATTGGCAAATGGCAACTTACAGCCAGATGCCAATTAGATTTATGTCACGAATTCAGAATAATAAGGGAATTGGCGTCTGCGCTGTCATCTGTCAATTTGCCGATTCATGATGTTTACCGAATTGACATCCACCTGCCAGTTGCCAAGGTCGCAAGGTGTAACGAATTAGCATTTGGGTCCAATTTACCAGTGGCCAATTCACAATTCAGACACAAGACGAACTGGCATCTGGCCGCCAGTTGCCTATCCGCAGGATTAAACAAATTGGCACCTAGCTGCCAGTTGCCAATTCGCGAAGTCTGGCAGCCAGATGCCAGTTGTCAATATGCGAGGTTAAACGAATTGGCATCTGTTTGCCAGTTGACAGTTGCCAATTCACTCATTTTTCAGTTTATGACAAAAGTCGAATTGACAACTTGCTGTCAGTAGCAACTACATTTATTATTCACAATTGATGATTATCATAATCGAATTGACATCTGGATGCAGGTTGCCAATTGCCCATTCGCGGGATAAAAAGAATTGGCAACTAGCTTCCAGTTGCCAATTCGCGAGGTTAAACGAATTAGCATCTGACTGCCAGTTGCCAATTTTGTTACTATTCACGATTGATAACACAAGTCGAATTGGCATCTGACTGCCATCTGGCTCCCAGTTGCCAATTCGCGAGCTCAAACGAATTGGCATATGGCTGAGAATTGCCAGTTGCTAATTCACTTATGACTTGAGTTCAATTGATATCTGGCTGCCAATTGCCAGTTGCTAAAGAACTTATTATTCACAATTCATAAATAAAAGTCAAATTGACATCGAGCTGCCAGTTGCCAATTCGAGAGGTTAAACGAATTGGAATCTGGCTGCCAGTTGCCAATGCACTAATTAAACACTATTGATAACGCAAGTCAAATTAGCATCTAGCTGTCTGTTTCTAGTCACCAATTCGTGAGGTTAAACGAATTGGCATCTGACTGCCAGTTTACAGCTATCAATATGCACGTTATTCACAACTGATGATAAATTTAAGCCGCCAGTTGCCAATTCGCGAGGTTAAACGAATTGGCATTCACGATTGATGACAAAAGTCGAATTGGCATCCGGCTGATAGTTGTCATTGGCCAATTTGCAAGGTTAAACGAATTGGTCTTTGGCTTCCAGTTGAAAGTTGCCAATTCACTCATTATTCACAATTGATTACTGAAGTCGAATTGGCATTTGGTTACCAGTTGCCAATTTGCGAGGTTAAACGAATTGGAATCTGGTTGCCAGTTGCTAATTAACCGTGATATATTTGACAATTGATAACACAATGCGAATTGAAATATGGCTGCCACCTGCAATTGCCAATTCGCGAGGTACAACGAAATGGCATCTGGCTGCCAGCTGCAAGTTCACTCATAATTCACGATTGATAACAAAAGTCGAATTGGCATCCGGCTGATAGTTGCCATTTGCCAATTTTTCAAGGTTATTCGAATTGGTATTTGGCTGTCAGTTGACAGTTGCCAATACGCTTATTTATCACAACTGATGACAAAAGTTTCATTGGCATCTAGCTGCCAGTTGCCAATTCGCATATTATTCACAATTGATGACAAAAGCTGAATTGGAATCTAGCCGCCAGTTGCCAATTCGCGAAGTTAAACGAATTTGCATCTGACTGCAAGTTTACAGCTATCAATAAACTACATTGAAGTACTTATTATTAACAATTTATGATAAAAGTCGACTTTGCATCAAGCCGCCAGTTGCCAATTCGCGAGGATAAACTAATTGAAATCTGGCTGCCAGTTGCAAATTTACTTATAATTCAAAATTGATGAGAAAAGTCTAAATAGCATCTGGCTGCCAGATGCCAGTTGTCAATATGCGAGGTTAAACGAATTGGCATCTGTCTGCAAGTTGACAGTTGCCAATTCACTCATTTTTCACAGTTGATGACAAAAGTCGAATTGACAACTTGCTGCCAGTTGCAACTACATTTATTATTCACAATTGATTATCATTTTCAAAAATTGTAATCTGGATCGAAGTTGCCAATTGCCCATTCGCGGGATAAAAAGAATTGGCTTCTAGCTTCCAGTTGCCAATTCACTTATTAATCACAATTTATAACGCAAGTCGAATTAGCATCTAGCTGTCTGTTGCCAGATACCAAATCGTGAGGTTAAACGAATTTGCATCTGTCTGCAAGTTTACAGCTATCAATATACTTATTTTTTACAATTGATGATAAAAGTGGACTTGGCAACAAGCCGCCAGTTGCCAATTCGCGAGGTTAAACAAATGGGCATCTTGCTGCCAGATGCCAATGTCAAACGAATTAGTATCTGCCATCTGGCTGCCAGTTGCTAATTCGCGAGGTTAAACGTATTGGCATCTGGCTGCCAGCTGCAAATTCACTTATTATTCACAATTAATGACAAAGTCAAATCTGCATCTAGCTGTCATTTGCCAATTCGCGAGGTTAAACGAATTGACATCTGTCTGCCAGTTGACAGTTGCCAATTGACACATTTTTCACAATTGATGATAAAAGTCGAATTGACATCTTGCTGCCAGTTGCAACTACACTTATTATACATAATTGATTATAATAAGCGAATTGGCGTCTGGATGCAAGTTGCCAATTCGCGAGGTTTAACGAATTAGCATCTGACTGCCAGTTGCCAATTTATTTACTATTCACAATTGATAACACAAGTCGAATTGGCATCTGGCTGCCGTCTGGCTCCCAGTTGCCAATTCACGAGCTCAAACGAATTGGCATATGGCTGAGAATTGCCAGTTGCTAATTCACTTAATATTCACAAAGGATGACACAAGTTTAATTGACATCTGGCTGCCAATTGCCAGTTGCTAAATAACTTATTATTTACAATTGATGATAAAAGTCAAATTGACATCGAGCTGCCAGTTGCCAATTCGCGAGGTTAAACGAATTGGAATCTGGCTACCAGTTGCTAATTCACTTATTAATCACAATTGATAACGCAAGTCAAATTAGCATCTAGCTGTCTGTTCCCAGTTACCAATTCGTGAGGTTAAACGAATTTGCATCTGACTGCCAGTTTACAGCTATCAATAAACTAGTACTTATTATTCACAATTGATGATAAAAGTCGACTTTGCATCAAGCCGCCAGTTGCCAATTCGCGAGGTTACACGAATTGGCATCTGGCTGCCAGATGCCAATTGGCAAGGTCAAAAAAATTAGTATCTGCCATCTGGCTACCAGTTTCCAAATCGCGAGGTTAAACGAATTGGCATCTGGTTGCAAGTTGCCAATTTACTTATTTTCACAATTAATGAAAAGTCGATTTTGCATCTAGCTGCCAGTTGCCAGTTTGCGAGGTTAAATGAATTGACATCAGGTTGTCAGTTGCCAATTCACTTATAATTCAAAATTGATGAGAAAAAGTCGCAAGTTCACAATTTTTTCACAATTGATAGCGCAAGTCGAATTAGCATCTAGCTGTTATTGCCAGTTACCAATTTCGTGAGGTCAAACGAATTGGCATCTGGTTACCAATTAAGTTTTTATTCACACAAAAGTCGAATTGGCATCTGGTTGACAGTTGCCAATACGAGAGGTTAAATTAATTAGCATGTGGCTGCCAGTTGCCAATTCACTATTTTTTCACAATTGATAACCCAAGTCGAATTAGGTTTTATTCACAATTAATGACAAAAGTCGAATTGGCATCTGGTTGCCAGTTGCCAATACGCGAGGTTAAATTAATTAGCACCTGGATGCAAGTTGCCTATTCACTTATATTCCACAACTGAAGACAAAAGTCGAATTGAAATTTCGTGAAGTCAAACGAATTGGCATCTGGCTGCTAGTGGCCGATGGACTTTTATTCACAGTTGATGACAAAAGAAGAATTGACATCTTGCTGCCAGTTGCAACTATACTTATCATTTACAATTGATTATAATAATGAAATTGGCGTCTTGGTGCAAGTTGCCAATTGCCCATTAGAGGGATAAAACGAATTGGCATCTAGCTTCCAGTTGCCAATTCGCGAGGTTAAACGAATTAGCATCTGACTGCCAGTTGCCAATTTATTTACTATTCACAATTGAAAACACAAGTCGAACTGGCATCTGACTGCCATCTGGCTCTCAGTTGCTAATTCGCGAGCTGAAACGAATAGGCATATGGCTGTCGAATTAGCAGCTAGCTGTCTGTTGCCAGTTACCAATTCGTGAGATTGAACGAATTTGCATCTGACTGCCAGTTAACAGCAATCAATATACATATTGTTCACAATTGATGATAAAAGTCGACTTGGTATCAAGCCGCCAGTTGCCAATTCGCGAGGTTTAACGAATTGGCATATGGCTGCCAGTTGCCAATGGGCAATGTCAAACGAATTGGTATCTGTCATCTGGCTGCCAGTTGCCAATTCGTAAGAGTAAACAAATTGGCATATGGCTGCAAGTTGCCAATTGACTTATTATCACAATTAATGAAAAGTCGATTTTGCATCTAGCTGCCAGTTGCCAGTTTGCGAGGTTAAATGAATTGACACCATATTGCCGGTTGCCAATTCACTTATAATTCAAACTTGATGAGAAAAGTCTAAATGGCATCTAGCTGCCAGATGCCAATTCCATTACTTAACACAATTGATAACGCAAGTCGAATTAGCATTTAGCTGTGTGTTGCCAGTTACCAATTTCGTGAGGTCAAACGAATTGGCATATGATTGCTAGTTGCCAATTGACTTTTTATTCACAATTAATGACAAATGTCGAATTGGCATCTGGTTGCCAGTCGAATTGACATTTAGCTGTCAGTTGTCAGTGACCAATTCGTGAGATAGCTTAAACGAATTGGTATCTGGCTGCCAGTTGACAGTTGCCAGTTTACTTATTATGCACAATTGATGACACAAGTTCACTTGCAATCGGACCTGCAGTTCCCAGCTGCCAATTCTCGAGGTTAAGGGAATTGGTATTTTGTTGAGACGAATTGGCAGCTAGAGTGAGGAGCTTGCTGTCAGTTGCCAATTGAATCGGCATTGAATTGGCAAACGGTAACTGGCAACTGGCAGCTTACTTCATGGACATACAGGATATTTACATCCGATGCCTCACTATACTCAGATTTTTGTATTTTGATTTAACACTTTTCATATGACGTTCATTACATGCATAGCTTACATACTGAACAGCCATTCTATAGAGATAGCTGCTATGATGGGAAAAAGCGGTCCGAATGACACTCAAAACAGACATGACTGGTCACAATCATTCAGTGTATATTTATTCACTGTTCCTACCAAATAACAGACTATGATTATCTTTATACATTTTGTCTCTGGAAACCTTTGCCCCATTTGCCACCACGAGAATGTTGGGCCTCATTCATGCAAAACTTCAGTATACTCACATAGTAGCAATAAAAAGTAAACGAGACTTAGTCAAGCAATAAGACATGAAAAGCAAACATATTTACATGTACATGTACACATATATATATCTATCTAAATGTATCAGAAAAATACATAAATATATCAGTAAACGACGCTGTATTATTTTGGAAAGAAACACAGCTAAGCCCAACAGAAATTTTTCAAAGTAATGAAGAATAAATTTTAAAGTTCTTATTTCAAATGAAGAGCTGTGACGGTGTGAACCCTGGTCGTCGTCAGGTAGTCTTCTTCGGTCGAATCCATGAAAGGCAACATCTGCAAAATAAAATACAAAGAGAGCAGAGTCTGTGCTGAACAATATTAAAGTGGGGCAATGAGGGAGGGTATAACATTAATACAGTTTTCAGTTAACAGTTTTCCACGCAGTTGTGCCTAAAATTCACTATCCGTTGCAGTTACTTAACAGAAATAGATCAGTCTATATTCTGAAGATTACGGAGGCCAAAATATTCCTTCAATTCATAGGACCGCCTATGCATTGTTGCAATTTTTTCACTGAAAGAAAGCTTATTTTAACTAACTTATACAATGTTTATTGTATATACAAATGTAGCATAAAATTGATCTAACTTAGACACGAGTTGTAATGTTCCATTAGTTTAAACATAATTTATTGCAAATGATATACATAGCAAATGGTTTGGGCCACAAGTGCTTACCATATTATAAAACGGCCCTCCCCAAAATATAATAATTACAAAGAAGCATTGTGGCTACATATATAAACATTTTACAATGTATCATTATGATGTTACAGAATAAAAATAAAAAAACGTAATGTAATGTTCCTATTGACTTTAAGTCGTCATTAAACTATAAACCGGAATGCTTCTTGTTGAATCTGGATGGAGAAGTTGAAAACAGGTGTTTCTCTGTTTGCGATGATACAACTGTATGAGCCTGAAATAATAAGCTAAGCATCAGAAACTTATATAACAGGGATTTTGTCCGTGATCTGTGTTCGCTGCGACCTTCTACAAAGGTGTGGCGATTTATTGAAATTGGGGTCGCACGAAAAAAACGTGCAGTTTAACAATTACTATGCTATGGACTGTGACAAATAAACATGTAATACCGGTATAATGTATAACACATGTAACAGGACTACGATTTCGGAGGCAATATTTATGTTTAAAGGCCCACAAAAATAAAGGAGATTTATTTCCGAAAAGGAACATAAATCTTCTTATTTTATTAGCGAGCAGAATAGCTTTTATATAAGAAGCAGAACCCACTACCTTACTTAAGGAACAACACTTCTTTTACTGGTAACTTTAGAAGTTGAAAACACAAGAGGTTGCTGCTTCAAGAACTTGCTGCCATGATATATACAACAAAAGCAATGTGTTTGGGAAAAGGCCATGACTTTATTTTTTCTTTTGTTAATGACATATAATGCGTTTAACGAGAAAATAAAGTTGAGATGCAGAATACTTATTTAATAGGCAAAGGCACTCGCCGAACCTGGAGCATACCAAGTACGACCGTCCATTGCAGACAGGAGGAACTATTCCATACTGTACATGGACATTCTCTGATCGGCATGTATTGCGTAACATATTCTATATCTTTTTTCATAAATAGATTTATTATTTTTCAAAAAATTATAAAAGAGCATAAATAAACCACACTGAAATGCACTTTAAATGTTTAGGGCCACTTAAATTTCACAGATATAAAATTTGCCATATTTGTGATGGACATTATGCATGTGCCAATGAAAGACGAACTTATACGCAAAAGATAAAAAGAATGTTTTACCTGAACGAAGTTCACATCTACTTACTCCTTTGCCATTTTATATACCATGTATAAACCACAATGTTCGGTTCTTCAAACTAAAGGACTGAAAATAAAATATTGTAACCCTATTAATTTTTGCACCAATTAATCTTCGTGGGTAGCCGATGTTTAAAAAATATATGAAAAATAAAGCAAGGATAAATTATTCGCGTATTCTAAAGTTCCCACTAAAATTGGCCTCCGCGAATATAGCGAAAATAAATTGCACACTTTCGTAGTTTGTGTTATGATTTAACTTTGAATTTCGTATATTTTGGCGATGTGTACCTCTTTTACAAGTGAATTATGTATAAACAAAATTACGGCCCGTTGCTTACATTATACTGAGAGAGTGATTTCTTTGTGTTAAGGCTATGTAGTTTTGAGGAAAGCTGAACCAATGAATAAATTTACATCAGAAGTTAAGATGGTTTGCCTATAATTGTGCTGACCATTCAAAACATTTTACTTTGAAATCTCGTACTGGCATAAATTCTCTGACTTTGATAAGTAATATCAAAATTAAAAGCATAAGCAATTGACTCACCATCATTTGGCAAGAAGTGTTGGCCCTGCAAACAAATATAGTTTCAATCCGTTTGAACCTTCCAACTGGGGGACAGGTGAGGGCGATGCATTTGTTGATTGGTTTGCACGCTGGTGCAAAGCACTTTTACCTCATCCCTTCGACCCTTTATTAGATGTATGTAGGCCTGTCTCTCGACTGGCTTCCACCCACGTGGCCAGCACGCCTGTCCTTTCTCCTAGCACGTAGCTGTCTGGGCATGCTTCCAGTTCCACTTGTTTAGATACTAATAATTTCGAAATGAATACGCTGAAACGAAACTGCAGAAATATATAGATTATTAAAATATTCACTTTAAATTCAAACTGATAATTACCTGAATAATCAAAATAACACGCGGATTATTATAAATACACATAAAAAAAATTTGTAAATAATGTGTCCGGCGCAAAATGAGAGAATAACAGATACACAGCACGCAAATCACGAAATTCACGGTTGATATCTCCGTTAAATGAAGAGACCGATCCTTCATTATACAGAGTCGCCAAAAAATAACCAATATTTATTTCTACAAGAGAACATAAATAAATTTACATTTAAAAAGTGAAATTTATTTGTTTCGTCAAAATTACTATTGTCAATTGTGGAATGATTTTGTCTGTAGACAATGACGTTACAGTTGTGTTAACATTGTTTGAGGTCACATCGTATTTATGTGACCTAACTTGAATACAGTGGACCAAACATGTAATGAAATCGTGTTTCACAGAATTTTCTATAACTCGACATAAAGACAGTGGATCACTTAACATGAAACTGACCTAACAATAAGTGTTTAGCAGAATAGCATATTTCT
>JAUMHA010001095.1:0-10038 GCA_032359765.1 Saxidomus gigantea
CAAAGATAGTCTTGCATTTTCAGTTCCCCTGTCGGAACGAAGGAGCCTTGGGGCAATGCCTAGCTCCTTTAATGTGTTAAGGTAATATGTCGCTATCAAAGAGAGCGACTTGTTTCTATTTGATACTTCAAGCCAAAATATCCGTCAGCTGTATCCTGTGATTGCCCCATGAATATAAAATCTAGTCAGAGCCATCAACATGCCATGCAAAGTTTGGACCTTTTTAGACGTAATTCAGTCTTGATAATCGGCGTGCTTTTCGGTCAGTGATCCTTTCGAGGTCGATTTCTCTCATTAACTTTAACACACAATCTCTAGATACTACAAGATGGCAATCTTTCACTAACATTTGCCACATAGATCGGTAACCTACACATTGAACGCACCTTTGCTTTTGTGCATGAATGTGATCTCTTACATTCCTCTCGAGCACCATTTCCTCGTCGCGCAAGATTATAAGCTTTTAAAATTCCCTTCAACTGCCGAACACTGAGTTTAATTCCATGTACAATATATAAAGGCAATTATATATGGGAGACTACAGAAAACATACTGCTTGATAAGTTCGAGTCTCGTAAATGTCTCCCCATTTAGAGCGTCAGCTAAAATCGACATCATTCCACTATTTACTTTTTACAGGCCAAACAGCAATGTGTACTAGAAGGTCATGTTTATTACCTGAAAACAGAGAAATTAAGTTAAATGCATCTTGAAAATGATAGCTGTGGCAATAGTTCTTGCATATGTTTCCTTTAACAGTATAAAACTCATTTCACTTAGCAAAAGATCAAACAAATAAATGTATATAGCGTTGGCCTGCATATCAAAAGAGCCCTTGTTTAACGGGGCCTGACCAATTTCAGAGAGTGACTCGTTCTACCGGGCATGTTTGTGACTGATCATCGAGGCAAAATCGTAATTAATAAACGCATAAACTTAAGGATTCCCCCATATCTTGACCTGAAGGTCTGACATCATATTCGGTAGCTGGAATAACACACTAAGAATATGTAAATAATTGAGAAAAAACATTAAATATACCAAGAAAAGTACCACTGAATGGTCACGATGCAAATACTTTGGACGATCGTCACGTCGGAGGGTGTTGTGAGTGATCATCGAGTACCACGATGAATCGGCACATCACTATGATATTTGTTCATTCTCAAACCTAACAGAGACCATAAGAAACAGCGTAAAAGTTCTCACTCACGTAAACGCAACACACGTTGAACAAGAAACTCCGTTATATTTTCATATATGCGATCTCTTCTCTGTCGTCTTTCGCTTTCCTCGAAAAATGGTGCGCCTGCTGATATTTACTTCTAAGAACTAAGTTCTAAGTTCTTAGTTCTAAGATGTAAGAACTAAGTTCTAATTTTGTACTCGCTAAGTTCTAAGTCAAAACGGCCCTAATAGGCTTCCGTAAAATATATCATTATTATATTGTCATTTGTTAGAGCTTAACTCAGCTGGGTTTTTTATTAAGTGGTACATAATATTATTTTCCTTCCGATTGAGTCCGGAAAAGAATGATAATGAGGTATGTATGCCACAAATCACCAGTTACCAACATATTTGATAACAAGCCATTCCAAGGCAGTACTATTTGTTCATCATGTGTCTGTTCTGTGTATTGTGGCATGTTCGCCATTTTTGTTTACTTGTTTACTGTGTTAACTGGCGAAAGCTTCTGATATTAGAGTTGTTTGCTGCCTTCTTTTATCATTTGAGGAGTTTTTAGTTTTGTTATTCAGTTGTTCAAATATATTCAGTAACGTTTACAGCGTGTTTATTGTCACATTAAAATATATCCCTATGTCCTTTAGTTCTAAATCTCAATAGTTACGATAGATGGACCCTGTCTATCGTAAGATCATTAGGTCAAATCTCAAGGTGTTGGTAGCAACATAAGAGAAGTTTTAAACTAAGATTACCCTTTGGTCAATGCTGTTGAAAATGCATAATAGGTTCTATGATTAGCATGAGGTAAAAAGGTTAAAAGTTTTAGCACTCAGCTTTGAACGATATTCATTGTAGTGATATGCATATATGAGTTACAGCTTCATGTAACCACTCCTGTTCAATAAAGCAGTTAAAAAGTATTTATTGTATTAAGTATTTTTTCATTATTTTAGGAACTCTGATATTTCTTGACGACATGGATGGGCATTGTGAAAAAACGAAACAATATGAGTTCTGCCAACTTATGAAAGAAATTATCAGCAAAGTACCACTCGGTAGCAATGTAAGTAATCGCCTTGAAAAACGTGTGCTGATATATTTGTTGAGTTTGGAATGATAGGGAGATGTGAATTGGGCAACATAAACACAAAACTGTCGTAAATAGATTTATTATTGAGACTCACTTAATAATTTATTTGAAATTTGTATGGTCCATCACTCTTTCCAGACTTGCAAATGACGATACAAATAATAAATCAGCCAGGTAAACCCCCATTTAAAACTTGATATTATACAATGATTAGTATGAAGTCCTTCAGCTTCAATGAACAACAGTGACCTTTGGCATTTGTGGTCAGACTGCAATATTTCGACATTCATCCAAATCAACCCCAGACTTTATCAACGATATGCTCTAAAATGTCCATGAAGTGTAAGCCATTCCCTGAAAGCAGGATTGTAAAGTTAAATGTCGAATTCTTTAGACTGGAGTTGAATCTTTGACTACAAGGTTAGGGGTCTCACATTATTCCCAAAACCACGGCGTCTGTTGATATTTTTTTTCAGGAATTTAAATGCTGTAACATTTGATTTCTCGTGAAGCCAAGAGGTAGAATGATTGAAATTCTAATCTTTACTTGTGATCTTGAAGTCAGCAAATGAGACAAGTCATGCCTAGTTACTAATGTTTTAGGTGAAGATTTTGATGACTGTATGCAGGAATTTATCAAACGTGATAAATAAAAGGAACATCATAGTGGAGTGGCAGATGATGGAACAAGAACTAGAAGCCTTCACGACTGACGAGACGGAAAAAGTTCTGCGTAAAACTTCGGATAAATCTGAAAATGTATATCGATTTAGTTTATTGAAAAAAACTCTCTATATTCTAGGTTTCGGTCAATATTAGCAATAAGTAAAAGTTAGAGGCTAAATAGAGAAATTTATACAATATAGAAACTCAAAGGAGGGAGCGCCAGCGACCGACTGGGTTTCTATGTTGTACAAATTTCTCTTTTTAGCCTCTAACTGACTTAGTGTTTGCCCGACATTTAGTCTTTATTTACTACATTTTATGACGTCATGCACAAACAGGTCTATAGAGTCTCGCTCTATCAAAATAGAGTGATACATAGACTAACCTGTCAGCAGTTTATGGCAAATAGACAGGGAACATTTAAAAATTTCAGATATTTTCATTTGACAAAAATGTAGGGCAAACACTAATTAGTAACATAGGTTTTCTGCATATTTTATCAATGAAATTAGAGATGTGACAGCTAATTACACTTGTTACAAAGTTATACATTAAAAGAATGAAAACTTCTGTTTTGTACGAACGTGAAACAGTATCAGATAACAGAAATAGTAACTTAAGAAGTTTAAGATGTATATCTTTTTTATGTACCTTGGGTCCTCCATGCATGGGAATCCTCAATGACCTACATCATAGACAGGTTTCTCAAATATTTTGACATATGAAAGGTTGAGAAGAGTTGTCACTTATTATTACATGACTTACTTTTCTAATTTAGTTAGCTGTTCTGAAGTTATGACCGAAGTAATACTGACTTCCCTTCCTATTTTGAAAATGATATAGTTTTCCCAAAGTGTACAAAAGTACCTATGCTTGTTTGTATATCGGTTACATGAAACAAACCTGTTCATTTACCCAATAATTTCTCAATGTGAATATACCTATGTTGCCACGATATAGTTGTGCCTGTTCTATGCATAGTGTTAGCTATCACATATAATACATGTACCGATACTCTTATACTGGTGTTACAGGAGCTGTCACATTCTGTTTGCGACAGCATACATTCTCTATGTGGAGGAATGCCATTTTTGATCAGTATGGTAGGAGACCTTATCAGGAATGGCTGTGAAACCGACACTTTTTCTTGTGAACCACAGAACCAGCAGCAGGCAGTTGATCAATCAGATATTTTCATACAAAAGTCTTTACAGATGTTAGAAAACTCTCAGCTTCATGAATTACAAGTCCTCCTTGTGCGATTTTCCCTTTTTCAAACAGCTTGTTTTAACATTCATGCTGCACAATCGGTTTGCCAAGAAACGTGCGGGGAAGAGAAGAAGTTCGAAATAAAATTGATTCATTTAAAGCGTCATTTCTTACTAGAAACGAATGACGCGCGGTGTTCGACAGAAAAATTGTATTCGATGCATCCACTCATTGTTCGTTACGTGAATTCACTTTGTAAAGAAGACGAAAATCTTTCGGATGAGAGACAGGTTGCAAAAGGACAGTTCCTTAAACACGTTTGTGGAAAAATAGAACATTTAGGTGAAAGTTGCGATACAGATCCTTCGACGACAAAAACCACTGTCAATGCAAATATGGTACACATAAAAGAGTTTTTCAAAATAATTAGTGAAGAAGGGCTCTTACTTACAAATTACTTGAAGCAGAAGGACTCGAAAAAACACAAATTGTCAGCTTCAGCAGCTGTTAGACGGAAACACATATGGACAATTGCGGAATGGGCAATTTCACCATTACAGCGAAAATTGTTTGCTCGGCGGCAATCTGAAAGGGAGAAAGAGGCCAAAAGTTTATTCGGTTATATATATTGGCGATCGTTAGAGGCTGATAGTCTCTTGACCCAGGATAAGATTCAGAAGAGCAGTCAGTTATTGGAAAAAGTGACCTCTGAACTTCATATAGTTATGGACCATCATACCATACATTCAGAAGCAGAAGGATGGAACAAGCTTCCTGATGAAGAGGTGTTGACATGGGCGACTTTTTGTACAGTGAAGGGAAGACTTGGTTACATAAAAATTCGTAACAATAATGAAACAAATATGCATGAATCCACATTACAGTACTTGAATATTGCAGATAAATTTTATTCCAAAAGGGTCAAGTATTTTCAAACTGAACTTGCCTGTGTAAAGAATCTAAAGGGTCGTGTATATTCCCTGCTGAAAAGTAAGAAAGAAAACTGCGAAATGTCAAAAAGATATCACGAGGAAGCATACAAGATTATACAGAAGCTGACCAACAACCAGCTCCACAAAAATCTGACAGAGTACCAGACTAGCCTGGCCTCATGCTATCATCAGTTGGCACTTGACACCGACGATGAACGAAAAAGAGATTCTCTGTTCCAGAAGGCTCTAGAATTGTACAATAAGTCGGGTAAGTCTTATAGGCTAGACGATTAGAATAATTAGATATCCGCCTTCCTATTGTTCCTTACAATCTCCTCTGTAACGGAATGCAATTTGTGATGAAGATTCATGAAACCGGTAATCGGTCTTGAGTGTTAGTCTGCTAATTGGTCAATATTGATAATTGATTCAGTATCGAGGCTACCTTATGGAAAAACTATATTAACAATTTTTGAATGAAATGATTAGCTTTTCGGAAACTAGTACATGCATATTGCGAAACTAGTTCACAAGAATCCATGAATATTATAAGAACCTCTAGCAGAATTATAGATAATGAAGAATCGAGAGCTTCTTCTTCAGAGTGTTACAGTCATATGCGTAATTCTGTTCGTTTTCAACCAAATATATGCTAATCAAGTTATTACGTTTTCATTGCAAGTGAAAACAACTCAACTGACTTTGTACTGTTCATAACATTGTCATGCAATGTATGCGCAGTAGCAAGAATGAACAATCGTCATCAGCTCCGTGACTATCAGATATTAGTTATACGTGGAAGAAGTAAAAATACTGGTAGACTGAATGCAAGAATTCAGGAGAAATGATACAAAAGTGACTGAATATCCTTTCGAAAATGTAAAATATCCTCATTTAATAATATAAGGACGACAAACACTGGAAACAAATACTGAAAAAGTTACATAAATCTGATTATAAGTTAATTTATAATTTATAACAAACGTTGCCTTAGCTATCGGACATAATTTGCTTCTTCCAAATGAATTAAAGGTGGTTGGCTTAAGACTCGTAGCTGCACATTTATTTTCACAATCGATCGATGATGATCAAATTCAAGAAGACTAAACATGGCAAATAGGAGACATGTTAACTTCTGGTATTGTTATACATGTGCATGAAATGTTGACGTCACAAGTGTGTTAACATGAGATAAAATTTAATTGTCAAATGGTATATGGTCCTTTCCTAATTATCTATCAAAGTTTCGTTCAAGCTGGGTTGCAAATTTTATTGGGCCATTATATAGTTAAAGGAAAGTCAGACAGGTAATTGATATGTTTCAGTTGAGTACAACATGAAAATGAAGTGTGATATGACGCCGAGTCAGGCAGAAACTTTACGAAAAAGGGCAGAAATCTTCTACAGACAGGAACTGTTGGAAAAGGCATTAAGAGACGGGGAAGAAGTAAATAAAATTGTCAATATTTTATATAGGAATCCGCACATCGAAATCACACTGGCCGGAGAAAGAATTGCACATTATCATCTGGAAATCGGAAAGAAGAAATGGACAGAAGAAAAGAGTGGTAAGATTTGTTGAATATTGAATATTAGTATTTCTCTGGTAACCCCAGATGCATGTGTAATAGGGCGATTAGAACAGTAGAGGTCAACTAGACATTGTTACAAAAATGAACATGTCAAATACCTAAGCTCTATGCCATGTGATACCTGTAACGGTTCAGGTTATATTAATCTAGGCAGGTAATATAATCTCATATACTACATTAAAAACACACAAAAACAAACATAACTACACATGTTAAAGGAGTGACAGGAGGGATGAATACCTTAGTCAATGAGTTGTAGTATCAGATTGAACAAAGATGGCTACCATTCCATCTCCCTAAAAGATACTATTATTGTGAAAAAGGCAACTTTTTGTCACAGTTAAATGGATCTGATAAATTATGTTGTCATTAACCAATTACAGGCAAGATTACTGTTTGTAATGAGTATGTCTGTATATAGCTATACACTGAGATAAATGCAATGTACACATTTTGATAAAGTCCTTGTTAACGAGCATAGATGCTATGTTTCAGCTGAATGTCAAGGTCATCTGGAGAAAGCTGTACTCTACTATGATGAGGTGTTGATGCATATCCGAGATGGTGGACTGCCAATTCAATATAATGATGGCAGGACCTTCAAAAATGCCAAAGGTATTTTGGGGCTCTTGGTGTCGATACATGTTGTTCGTTGACGGTTTTGAAAGACTTATAACCTTTGAGACCTACTGTGTTATTGTTCTACGATTTAAATCATTGTACAACAAATTAGACTAGATTTAATTGTGCATTCATTGATGATCACAACTGTAAGAGTACAATCAGTTATACGTTTATTGTAACAACTTTTGCCAGAAATTGCCGACTTGTTTGAAATTAGGGTTTTCTTATAATACCGTTTACAAAAATTATATAAGTTATTTTAATTTGTGGGAAAACAAATACCCGCAATTGAAAGTTATCATCACTTTTAAGAAAGCTCCTAGAATCCATTGATCTGATTTGAAATAGGCAAAAACATTAAATGGCAGTCTCATTTGAGTGTTTTAACGTCATTTTAATATGTCAATCTTGATGTCTTTAAAGTCTCACTGTCATGTTCGATATTATAATTTCATAAAAATAGTTGAAAAAACTGTTCTTATATAATTGTATAATATTCTTATTTTTTTAGAGAATCATGAAAATGTGATGAAGTTGTTGAACTATACGGAACGATTGATAAATGACAGAATCCGGCAGTACCAGGTTCGTAATTGTCAAAATAATATGTTGAATGGGTTTCAATAAATTATAGGGAACGATCTGTACAAAAGAATGTTGTACGTATCCAGTTCAGATCTCAGGTTCTGCAATTTGATTTATCTATTAAATTATCTAAAAAAAATTGTTTAATTTTCCTTATCGCTTCTGGAGAAGCATTACTAGTATGTCAAGGATTAGTATTTTGTTGAAAAGAAATTAATATGTTGTCAGTGATTATCTTCATTTGTTTTGTAATTCATGTTGTAAGTGAAATAAGGTTATATCACTAGTAATGCAATTCCTCCATGTTGTTTACATCTTTATGATATGTAGTCAATCCGTATTGTTTGCAATATGTAAGTGTATGTCAATGTCTTTGCTCTCCTTCTGTGGACAAGACTGTGCTGCTTTGTGACCAGTGGTTTGTTCTCAGGTTTGAATGTATTGACAATCTTATGCTTACATAGTTGAAGAGCTTAGTGTTGTTCTCGTATAAAGTTAGGTTCTATGACCATACTGGCTCGAAATCGCATTTGAAAATCGGAAACTTATACTTAAATGACTGTTAATTTCTTTACAGGAATTTGAAGCAGGTGAATGCAAGAAAGATATTCAACACAATCTTCAACATGACCTAGATTTTGATCCTGATGAGTTTCTCAAAGAAGCCGAGGCAAAAGGTATGCCGTTTGAAGCTGACCAGATGGATGATTCAGATAGCAAATCAAGCATGACTGGTACAAACGAGAAAAGTAAATCAAGCAGCAGAAGTAAGAGCAGTTCTGCAGTGCCCGACAGACCTCAGCCATTCATAGATGTAGAGAAGATTCAAACACTCAAGAGACAAAATAATGTTGTGGATGAAACAGAAACGAGTGTCAAGAAAATGAAAGATGCTGATGTGGGTGCAGCTAATGATGAAAAACGTGAAACGCCAAATATCGACATGGATTATGATGAAAATAAGTCAAATACAGATAGCAGTTTTAAAAGTGAAAGAACAGAAGAGGACGATGTGTTTCTTATGAAAACGGAAGATGAAATTAAAAGGCACGGGTTCGAAAAGAAGCCCGGTTCCTCACTCACTAGACAAGCTGGTGTTGATTTACCCGATCTGATAGAACAAGATGAGAAGCAGGGCGATCAACAATTTGAAGAGCTAAGAGGACCCTCTACATCGAGCTACGCAGATTCAGGAAGGGAGTCTTGGTCAAGTTTTGAATCTAGAAAATCGTCAACAAATGAATCAAGGGATTCGTGGAGAGGACTACCACTTTCTTCTAGTTTTGGATCACAGAAACATCATGACACATGGTCTAGTACAGGTTCTGATCCTGGAGAGCCGAACAGACGGTTCACATGGTCAAGCACAGGTTCTCGTGATAGCGTGACATCACAGATGGGACGTATGCTATATCTGGATAATTTGGAAGAGGGTGAAGGTAAGGTTCTTTACATACTTAGTGTCAGAAGAATTAAGCCCCGTCCCTATCAAGTAACAATACTAGAGAACCATTAATCTGTACAAAGTGCTCAGACTTTGAGAAGTTGGTTCTGTCCCTATCTGACATTGAGGTAAAAGGTCAATGTTGGAGGGACATCAATATCGGTATTATTGACTTCTCAGAAGCAAATACTCACCCCACCCCTTGTAGGTTGCTGATTAGCAGTACTCAGAAGAAACATTTTGACTTTGAGATCTGTATGTTAAAAGTAAAAGTCACATGATCAGTGATAACTTTATTCACAGTAACAAGATACTTTTTTAGGCTTATGGTCCTCAAAAATCTTGATGACTGATCAATACATGGTCCTTATGTAGTTTTCAGTCATACACTTAAGAAGGCCTGCTAAATATGACGTCAACAGGTCAAAAGTAAAACATGATGTTTACACTTCATAAAAGGACGGTTCATTGTCAGTTGGTTGCCCATTGTTTAGACTGTTTATTTCTGACAAAATAAACTATATTTCACATTGCTTTTGTCTCCTGGACATATTGAAACCTTCACGAATGGTAAGCTGTGTTTAATAAAGAACCATGGTCTAGCTTCTTTGTACAGTTTCTGATCTAGGCCAATCTTTATTTATGAAATAACATCCGTTCCAGCGGTGTTAGTCGTTTAATAAACAATGATTTGGAGTACTGATACGCAGT
>JAUMHA010001106.1:0-10038 GCA_032359765.1 Saxidomus gigantea
TACAACTACGTATGACAGAAAAAATCTGATCTATGAAACAGTCCAACCGTTCACTCAGCCAATGAATTCTTAATGGCTGTGTTCATATTGTTCGGTATAAAATAGCCTGATCAAGCTAAATCATAACGACAAGAAAGATGGGTTTTTTTAAATAACTTATTTTCTAGGAAAAAGCGCAAGCTATATTTAACAGAAGCTTTATTTCATCATGTTTACCTGCGTACACTTCCTGTTCGATTGAAGTTCCTTACAACTCTGTGTACAGTTTGCCTGCTGATATTGATTCCATGCTGATTTAATAAGATCCACTGAATACGCAACGTTGTATGACCAGTCAGGTGATAATCCACTTATATGTACCAACTGGCAATTTACCAGCTATTTCTTTTCCTATAAAATAGCGTTTAACGTTTATTTGATTTGATTAGAAGGGTTTTTTATCAAGGACCGACTAAAAACTACGAGCGTAGCTTAAAGACAATTGAACAGGAATGAGGGGTATTCACCACAGGGGTCCAGGCAGCCATGCGAATTCACAGCGAATTCACAGTATTGGTCATTTAACATGACTGGTCACTGGTAGACTAGCTTCTTTTTATCCTATTCAGCTACTGTATAACTCCCTTACATTTACAGATAATGTAGGAAAGGGATGTTAGTTATACATAAATTTTAAGACCTTCATCAGATGTTATTATTCTATTTTATCAGTTACCTTTTTGGTATGTAAATCCCAGTCAAATTAGATTATAAACAAATTAGCACTTACAGTTATTATATCAAAATATTTTTTCTTATATGACAGAAACATACAAATTTTTTTTACTTTTAGATTACTGCAAAATAACTGTGATTTCAAAGTTAGATTGAGTGATGTTGTAAATACTCAATTAATTACTCTTACAGGAAACCAATTATCACTAAGATTAGATGTTACACTTGATATATATAAAAAAAAAAAATTTTGTCTTATTTCACAGTTAGAAGAAGCGTTCAGTTGCACCTATAATTTACAAAGAAATAAATACAGTCAGAAGGATTCTTTATAAATCAAAAATGCATTCACACCACACCACGGGAAGGCGCTTAATTACTTGAGCATATTAACTTTCTCTATATAACTTTAAAATCATAGTTATACTGCATTTATTTAAAAATATTTTTCTGTAAAAATAGGCTACTACGATCCAGACATACAAACTAGGTCAATCACGGCGACCAATGAGATCTAGGGTGTGATTGACCTAGTTTGTGGCAACCAATCAAATTCACCCTTGGCTGAAACTGGCTAGAAATTGCAGTCTGGTAAACCTCTCCTATTTCGGACGCAGAAAAACACTTTTGATAGGTATAGGCATGGTGGGAGACATGCCGAGGTCTCATCCACAACTACAAGCTAATATAGTTGCTCTTACGGACGGACCTTTATAAAATTTGCTTCAAATCTAATCAAATTAAATCTACACATCTACATACTATTGTGGAAGGCGGAATGTGTGTATGCATTTTATTCTGGCTACCGAAGGTAATTACTTTTTTCTTTTTATGGAGGGTTTAAAAGATTGCAAAAACAAAAAGAAAGAAAAGGAAAGTAAAACATCGTATGCTGTGCACCTTTTAAGTACTAAAAAAACATGTGGTAAATGTTTGAAACAAACTGCTTATCTTCTATTTTCAAATTAATGTTGTTTTTCGTTTAATTACTTATTTTTATTAAATAAGCAACAAGTAGTAAACACTCAGTTGAATCTTAAATATCAGATTCAAGAACGGTATGAGTGTGCCACTAAGCAAATTTTAAAAACGAGGCAATAAGAATTTTTCAAATTTCTGAAAAATTAAAAATGTGCTTTGTTACATATAACATAATTTTTTTATCAATTTTATCATAATATTGGCAAAGTACATCATATTGAAATGCAAATATACCTTAACAATAACAAATATTCGTTCGTTTAAACTATTTTATACAGGAAATTCGAGATTGAAAAGTTCATAACCACAATGAAATACAAATTTGATACGTTTTATACAAAATGGCAAGGATTTAATAAAGCTTGAGAGACACTGTTACATCGCTTCATATCGCTTTCAAAAAGTAGGTGATCAGCATTGAAACAAAAAAACAAAAATAATATCACTCTTTTTGTTTAATTTTCTTTTTTTTCCCCACCTGTCTAACCTGTTTTATGTTTTTACTTTTTCTTTCATCATTTTCCTTAACGTTCAAAAACCCCTTTAAGTGCATATGAAAATAAACAGTATCATGATTTGCAACATACATGAACTATAATATGTTACATGTACTTATATATTATTCAGATTTATGTGTGCTTAAATGAAATAATATCTGAAAAACAAAAAGAATGATAGATATATTTATGAAATAATAAGTTATTTAAAAATTAAAGTTTTGGAAGAAGTTTGATTTAGTCGAATTTTAAGTTTAAGTCATATACGGTAGAATTTTAATATCTTTTTCAAATTATATTTTGCGTTATACATGTATATTCCAATTGGTGTCGCATATGGTACTGTTGTGGAAAGTCACAATGGGACTGAAATCTGATTAGGAGATGTATTGCATTTTACGCAGGGAGTAAAAGAGCAACACACTGTCTATTACATAATATTTTCTACTGATATTATCCTCGTTGTGTTCAGAAATTTACAACCACTAGAAAAATGTGAGCAGAAGCCGATAGTCGGTACAATGTATATATATTTCTGACCTGGGTGTACATTTCTAAAATCTACAATATTTAACATGTTTAATACCAATGGAAAGTTAGCAACACAGAGAGTTTATATCAATGAAATAAGTAAATGAAGTTCACACATCTCAAAACCCTTCACTTATATAGTATATTTCACTTTTTGGCCTTAAAAGCGATTGAATTGCAAAACGAATACATTTTTGTATAATGAAAATTAGAACAGTTTTTTCGTATACAGAATAATCATAACTGCACCTCCAGATATCGTATCTGACCAGCGACATCACTCCTTTTTGGTGTTGTGCTAGGTGCATTGCCGTAGGGCACATCCTACGTTTCATTGCCGGGGATCACACTCTGGTCTTCTGTTACATAGGCCAATACGCAGTAAAGCCAGCTAGCTCATCCTTATCCACATATATACCAATATCTATTTCTGTTTTGAAATTGTGTAAAGTTTGTGTTTTCTTAAAAAACTAATTATAGATAGCAGTCTTTCCCTTCTGTTTATTCTTCTGTAATTTATAACCTAAGCACTACACATATGAAATCGTTGCATATAAAACTTGTAACGGAAAACTGATTTGCTATCTCACACTTCCAACATGTGAGGATATAAATTTAAACGACCTAATTAAAGAGATTGAACATTTCTTGCTTACCTGCCTTTTTGAACACCCGGACAATCAAATTCGCTATCATTAGACATGACGATAGACTGCATATAGCATTTTTATTAATCCATGCACTATGATTGAAAGGGGGCATTGTTACCGCACGGAAAATCGAACAAAACTAAGCATTTAGAAATGTGTTAAATTAAACGATCTGGAATTAAGTAAACACTATGAAGGGAGACGCTGATGTGTAGATGTAGAGCGGCGGACACCTCATTCGAAGGTTGCCGGTTCGAATCCCATTAGCGTAATTTGACCGGGACCTGTTTAATCCCTCCTGTCTGTGCAGCAACTGGTCATATTACAGGATGATTCCGTCAATATTATAATTATTATGGCATGCTAACTAAAATTAAGTAGATATTTCATTTTTCAGTGAAGTAGATATTTCATTTTTCAGTGAAGTAGATATTTAATTATACAGTATGTATACACGTAATCATTATTTACATACTGCTAATTTCATGTCTTTAAATCATAACTATTTTGTTATAAACAGTATTATTTATCTGACAAAGTGTCAAGCTGTGCATAAAATTTTCATTCAAAGGACATATGTGAAAATTGCATTTAAACGCTTATGTCAGACATTGGGTAGGGGTACGAATTAGTAAAATTACGAAATACTTAAGTCGGTAACCCATAATTCTTACAATGTCAGCTAATAGCAAATTAGTTTTTACAAAACATATTAAACTTAAAACTTTGTTTTCTTCGAGCCGATTTCTTACAAATTTAATTTTAGGCTAAAATTTTAACAAAACTCGAAGCCATTTCTATCCATTGTGTCGTCACACATCCGTGCATTGCGGTTACAACGTCAATTGTTTTACGTCGAATTTTATCTCAGTTTGTAGTTCTAATTGAAAGATATAATATTAAACCAGTAGGTTGAAAATATATTACAAAGGCAAAACGCTACAGCTTAAAAACCTGCCGACAGTGCAGGAAATCACGCTGGTAAATAAGTGACGTCAATAGCTATGTTTGAAGCACTACTGAAGAAAATGTTTACAAGATATTACAAAAAGGACTTCCCAGTGCAATCGGAAATATGCTGAAATATACATGGTGCAAATGTGAGGAGAAAATTCGAGAATTAAATTTGAGGAGCAGCACACCTTTAATTGCATTTCTGCTACGAGATACACATCATACAATATATAATCGTAAAATGTTACAAGATAAAGTTAGGCAAAAAAAGGCTATTTTGGAGAGTTATTACAAATTGAACCGAATACACCCACGCAATTTGTTATTACGAACCGCCAAATGCACGCCGATGAAATATGTAAAGACTTACAGCATTTTCACACACCTATGCAAAATACTAAAGGTTGTTCAGCGTCTATTTTCCTCTAAGATGAATAGGTCCAAGTATATTAGATATATGCCATTTCTGTATCATTTAGGAAACTTTTCAGTCTCACAAACTTGAATGGCCGTTCTTTCATAAAAAATATTGCCATTTCTGAAATTGATTTTTTGTCAACAAGTATGACTCTATCACAAGGTTATCTTTTATCGTAGATGCACCTTTTTTGTCTCATCTATGTTTCTTCTACCTGTATATTGTTGCTTATTGCAGAAACCTGATGCTCTTCACCAATATATAATATGCTCTAATTATCCTTATTAAGTTACTTTCAGATCATCTAAATAATGTTTTCAAACAAACGTATCAGCCGCATCAAAGTTGCTTTATTACCTACATGTAATATGGCCATTGTAAGTTATAAGTTTCTACTGCGCAATAAAAGTATATGCACTGATGAACAATAACTATCGTATGTCTCGTGACAAAGCAAATAATGTATAACAATAATGCAGGTATATGTTACCGTCTGACAAAAAAAAACTTAATTGTCCTGCTTCAAGGGCTGCTCAATTACAATACCCAGTCAAGAGTTGACTATAAATAACATACATATATATCGAGGGGTTAACCCAAAACGACAATATTTGCTTCTATTTCTATATGTACTTACAATGGTTCGGCGTGGATCCATTGATATGCAAATTCATAGTGCGGGATATTGAATGACTAGCTGTTTACAGCAAAGAAAAAGATAGTAACTGTTGGCTTCAGCTCAAATTAAATTATTTCACAAAAAAATAATCGTGAAAGAAACAAGTCTTTATAAAACCAGGCAAGCAACAGGGGCGTAGCTGGGCAAATTCAGTTAATAGATGGGGTGGATTCATGCTTCACCGAAAATTTTGAGATTCTTTATCGCCACAGCTACAATCTTTCATATCAATCTTTAGATATAAATTTGAAGTGTCAGAAACATTTAGGTGGACTTTGCACGGTTTAAGAAATCTAAGATGGTGTCCAAGATGGCAACCAAAATAGCTTAAAACCACTAATAGTACATGTAACGTGTTCGACACCTACACTAATGTGAGTAAAAGATCGAACGAAGAACGAAAATACAACACAACAAATATATTTAGATACAATTAGATTGAGATTAGCCACAAGGCCAGAAACATTGACACTGTTGACACCGAAAACCGCGATATTGTAATAATATAAAAGTAGGAACGAATCATCTTCATTTGTATTTTAAAACGATATATATGGATCTCAACTGACTCCCTTTCTTACTACATAATATCGTACAAACAGAAATTGAAGGATGATTTCTACTTAGATCTGCAGATATATTCCAATCCTAATGATTTTAACCTTTATTCCAATTGGATTTCCAATTGGCACTAGCTAATAAATTCCAATTGGATTTGTTGTTTAGCGTTCCAATAGGAATTTCAATTGGACTGATTCAATCCAATTGGATTCAGTCCAATTGGAATTGGATTCAGTCCAATTGGAATTGGATTTAGTCCAATTGGAATTGGATTCAGTCCAGTTGGAATTAGATTCAGTCCAGTTGAAATTGGATTCAGTCGGAAAAAATCGATCAATTTGGATTTTCTGATTTACCAATTGGAAAATAGTTATTTTCCATGGTTTTGAATCTGTCTACAAGTTGCAAACATAAACGTATCTCTTTGAAAATTAAAACATGTATTCTTACGATAAAGACCTTTGCATAGACATATATCACATAGTTATAAACCAAACACTATTTCAATTTGAAAAAAAAATGGAATTGCAAATATTCGCTGGAACGTGTTAGCTGTACAGACTGTTTGTAATTTTACTATCATATGTATAATTTTGTTTATAAATGCGTTGGCAATGTCTTGTCTTGATATTGTATTTATGATAAAAATGCAAAATGATATACACTGTTATACACTATAAACTGTGTAAAGTAAAGATATAGTTTTTTGTTTGTAAATTTCAAAAAAATACGGTAACAATAAGCCCTAAGGATGTTTGAATTTCATGTAAAAATATTGACAATTTTAAAGAGTGAGATACATTATATCCGAATTATCATTCAACTATTCCTTAGTTCTATTTACTTAGTGTTTGAAATTATCTTAGCTTGGGTAATCAATAAATATATACAAAGTCAGTAAATAGCGAAACAATGCTGATTTACAATAATTTATTTTCGAAAATGCATCAGAATGAACACTAGCCTATACATAATTTGCTCACATACCATTGCAAATTGAAACAATTAAATATGTGAATTGTCTTTACAATGTAACAAATATTGCCCGAGCTATTTGACTCGTATTTATTACATTATGTCTATCTACTAGGTCTCTCTAAATGGATTACTGACAATGACAGTGAGTAATGAAATGCAGGACCGGACATATCTCCCCCAGTGCTTAAGATAAAATAATGTTAACAGGTATATTTTTTTGTAAAACGAAACTTCAGATAAGTTTTAAATGCCATTTTAGGTAAGTAGAGTACAACATTATGACTTTACAATTACAGTAAAGTTTCACATACTACTATGAACTGCTCGACAAAATGCAATTTGAGCCAAGTAGTCGTGTGCAGTGTTTACTCCCCTTGTTCTTTCTTTTAATATATGAGTTATGACTTAGCTACATTACTTGCATGACGATTGACTTATGTTGTGTACAGCTTAAAACAATAATTTAGATATTGTGCTTTTTTACTTACCTGACAAATGAACTATGTTACAACCAAACAAATTATTTGTTCGAAATACAAACTCTGAAAGGAGCTTTTTTTCAGTTAGTTCGAAATATCCCTTTTAAATCTATATTATTTTGTTGTTTATAGATTTTACAATGAAGCAGTTGAGTACAATTACGCACTTCCGTGTTAAGTTCATGTAATGACATAAGCCATCAATAGCTATAATTGAGGGAAAATCAAAACAAGCCCATTTCCGACATTTATACAAAATAAGTATGTTGAAAATGCGCAGCATACTGGTCATGTGCTAAAACGGGATGTGTTATTTACCGAAGAAAGAAACTGCAAATGAAATAGATTTACTCGCTTTTTGTATAGCTAATTGAAGCATTTTAGACAGGCTTCGTGCAGCCAATGAAATGACAAGTAGAATATGTAACATTGTTTTGATTGAAAACTTTCCTCTGTAAGGCACCTTTAAATCGGAAAATATCGCGTGAAAAAGGCCAATAAAACACTCTTACGATTTCGGTCTTCCGTAAATGGTGTTATAATTTTAGTACGTAAAAAGTTCATATCAATCACCATAATTATGTTGTTACCTTCAAACAAATGTTTATTATGAGTTGGAGTAATTATACTTTTTCGACCAGTGAATAATATTTAGAGTAACATGTGTGATACGGAAAACAAGGATTTATTCTCGTCGTTTACATACCACGGTACAGACTTAATCACAATTGGAGAGTAAATATGTTATCGGTCGTACAGCTCAGTCAAGAGAGTTATCACCCTGTAAGCGAAGGGTCCCGAGTTCGAGTCCCGGTCAGGGTGCACATTTTCTCACACTGTGACAATTGGCGCCCTCTGATTGCAAAAAGATAAAACTTCACACGATGTTTTACTGTGAAATCTAGCTACCCATCTCATTCATACACTTAAAATCGCGCAAATCCTCTATTTTAGCTCAAAGGTGAGTTATTGTGATCGCCTTGTGTCCGTCGACTGTCTGTCTGTCTGTCTGTATGTCTGTCTGTATGTCTGTCCACAATCTACCTTATGCATGTAATAGAGGCTGTATTTTTCACTCGATCTTCATGAAATTTGGTCAGTATGACTACCTTGATAAAATCTAGGTCGATTTTGAAATTTGGTTATCTGGGGTCAAAAACTAGGTCACCCAGTCAAATCATAGATAAACCTTGTGTATGCAATAGAGGTTGCATTTTTCATTGTATTTTCATGAAACGTATCAGTGTGATTGCCTTGATGAAATTTAAGTCGATTAAGAACATGGGTCAACTGGGGTCAAAAACTAGGTCATGGGGTCAAATCATAGAAAAACCTTGCGCATGCAATACAGGTTGCATTTTTCATTGTATTTTAATGAATCTTGGTCAGTGTAATTGCCTTGATAAAATCTAGGTCGATTTCGAACATTGGTCATCTGGGGTCAAAAACAAGGTCACAGGGTCTAATCATAGAAAAACCTTGTGTATACAATAGAGGTTGCATTTTTCATTGGATATTCATGAAACTTGGTCAGTATGATTGCCTTGATAAAATCTAGGTCGATTTAGAACATGGGTCATCTGGGGTCAAAAACTAGGTCATGGGGTCTTATCATAGAAAAACCTTGTGTATGCAATAGAGGTTGCATTTTTCATTCTATCTTCATGAATTTTACAGGTGACATTTACAACCTAATAATCATGTAAATTGGTCAAAAGGTTTGCCTTGTCAAAGTCAAACAGAATGTTTGTGTTTATGATAATAGTTTAGAGTTGAAGTTTGGTCACATTTTGTCATAAGTCTCAGGTGAGCGATATAGGGCCGATGACTTAATATTTTCGCAATATTAATCTTTATTGATACAACATCAAAGCAAGGTGCTAAATACAGAATAAGCTAGAATTCGTGTAGCGTAAACATTTATGTATGTGGTGTATTTTTCAGAATATGTATCAATGTTTTATCTTTTTTAATATGATATGTCATACTTTAGGATGAAAAATTAGGGATAGTGGTATTTGTATCATCGTCTGAATAAAAAGTACATTCCTTATCATTGTCCCACCGACTTCACTAAAATTCTTGTTTTCTTCAATTTTTGATAAATGATTTTTTCATGGTAAAGAAATAAGGATTTTATGATATTTTGTTTGAATAAGAACTTTGTTTTAGAACGTCAAAAAATGCGGTGGGTGGGGGGGGGGGGGGTTCGGGGGTTGATGTGCATAGAAGGAAAACAATCAATAAAAACTGACCAGAAATGGGTATTTTAGATTTCAACGAGCTTTGAGATATGACGGCATAGGTCTGTTACAAAGAACTGTTACAGGAACTTGTTATTACATGCTTTTTATATCAAGACAATTCTCCTTGTAATAAAGTACCTTTCGCCTTAAAAATTAAAAGTTGTCATATTTGTTTGATATTTGGTACATGCGTATATCGTACCCTTCTGCATTGCATGATAACATTTTTATTCACGTGATGTCACATGACGCCATTAACAACGCCATCTAGTGACAGCGAACCTGAAGCATACTGTCATGTGGTTATTGTTATGTTATTTTGTCATTTAAGGACCGACTCTTATTTCTTA
>JAUMHA010001117.1:0-10037 GCA_032359765.1 Saxidomus gigantea
TTCAAGATAACGAGGCCTACAGTCGAATATAATGTAAATTGCCTTCTACTTAAAACAATCACCACCTATGAAATATAGCAAATCGTTTAAACACCGACATTAACGTATCAGAACACTTGTTTTCTGCTTTAGGTGCTCAGGCGTTTTTCTAATACATATAGGAACGCAGACTAGCTCTCGCAAGATCCGCAGAATAAACATATCAGCAATAAGGAAAGTTATAATTACGCCCCTTGCCACGCATTGACTAAAATTTATGAATGGATGGATATAATCGTAAAATGATAATGGGTAAACATGCGCGTAAATATTCCTGGCTGTTCAAAATATTTCATTCTTTAAAATAAGGTTCAGGGTTAGACATTTTGTTGTCACAGAAACGCCAAAACATGTGTTTTCTTTCCGCACATGGTTAAGAAATGGCCGTACAAGATTAAAAAAACATAACAAAGGTTTTGATCTAAGATGTAGTTTGGACTATTTTAATGCGTGCATAGTTAATGCGGGCCAGTCTGAACATCTGCCGCATTTTGATGCGGAAGTAAGACTGTCTAAGACACTCGTATTACGTAAGCCTTTTGTGCTCAAATATCCATTTGATAAGAAATATCATATCGTAGTAAAACATCTTCCTAGATTGAAATATGCAAGGGACAGTAATAAAAAAATATATAAATGAAATCGAACGTTTATCTACCTTCAACGTAGGCAAACAACGTTCAGTAAGCCACTTGTATCTTAAAGTCTATTGGAGTACAACGATAAACGCCGAGGAGAACGGATAAGTTATGCTTCATTTACAATTTTGAACAATAGACCTCGTGATTCACGTGAAATGTTAAACTATTCTACCGACATATAGAATGTGTCTTTTACTTAATAACTAACGGTTTTTGTGTTGGCATTTCATGGAGGTATGAAATGTCAGAAGTTTTACACCTAATTTGCAAAAACACAGGTGTGCTACCAACATGGGCCTTGCTCTGAGAAAGTTGGCAGTTTCTTACTTAGGATCATGGCGAGTCAAGTACTCGTCCTTCCCTAGAACAATACTTGGATAAATTTGTAATATCTTCGAATACAGCGTTTGTGACTAGATAGCAATACTGTTGAAATGAGCTTTGCACTCCAAGAAAAACAAGAGCTGTCCCTCACAAGTGACGAATGCCCCCGAAAGAGGTGTCTCACAGTCTGTGTCCTCTATGTAATTTTAAAATCCTTCCATGCATGACAGAGTTACCATGCATACAGTATTCCATTACTTTTAAACACTAAGTGTGACCTTGACCTTTGAGGTAGAGACATGGTTCTTGCAGACAACACATTGTCTTGATGTGCTGAACATTTGTGCCAAGTTATTTTAAATCAATTAATGCATGACAAAGTAACGATTCGGACACAAATGTATGCATATATACAGGATTACATTACCCTACAAACTCTAAGTGTGACCTTGAGCTTTGAGGTAGGGACATGGGTCTTGCACGCGGCCCATCGGCTTGATGTGCTGAACATTTGTGCCAAATTATTTTTAAATCAATTAATGCATGACAAAGTAATAGTACGGACACAAATGTGTGCATATATACCGGATTCCATTGTCTAAAAACTAAGTAAGTGCGACCTTGACCTTAGAGGTAGCGACGTGGGTCTTGCACGCGACACGTCGTCCTGATGTGTTAGACAGTTGTGCCAAGTTAATTTAAATCCTTTAATGCATGACAAAGTTACAGTCGGGACACGAATTTGTGCATATATGCAAATATAGAGGAATCCATTACCTTCAAACTCTAAGTGTGGCCTTGACCTTTGAGGTAGGGACGTGGGTCTTGCACAAGACATGTCGTCTTGATGTGCTAGACATTTGTGCAAAGTTATTTTAAAATCCTTCAATGCATGACAAAGTTACAGTCCGGACACAAATGGGTGCATATATAGAGGATTCTATTACCTTCAAACTCTAAGTGTGACCTTGACCTTTGAGGTTGGGACATGAGTCTTGCACGTGACACGTCGTCTTGATATGCTAGACATTTGTACCAAGTTATTTTAAAATCCTTCAATGCATGACAAAGTTACATTCCTGACACGAATGTGTAAGTGAGGACGCACTGACGGACGGACGGACGGACAGACAGTCAGACAGACGGACGGTGCGATTTTAATATGCCATCCTTCGGGGGCATAAAAACCCCAGACAAAAACAAAACTGACAAGTTAATGGGCAAAAACAGTAAGCAAATGATACTTAAAAGCGAAATGACCACGAGTGTGTGCCGTAATAATTACACGTTCAAACTGCAGTTCATATGGGTGAGTCACACCTGTTAGAAAGCCATACGAAAACAAAGTAATAAAGCAATACTTAAACACCGACCTTACACATAACTTCACAAGTGGTAATGACGCATCAAACAAACGTAACATTGTGCATTAACTGTTTTTCTGCTGTACCCAACAGAAATAATATTTGTGAAGGGAGGACAGCGAGATATCGGTATTTAATGGCCCATATACTACTCTTTCATATAATGTCAATAAAGAAATGATAGTAAAAGTGCAGTCAGTACTAAAAATGTTTAAGTCGCTTAAAGATGAATAGGACACTAAATAAGATTTTCGTTAAACTTCGTAAACTTTTTAATATCTAGATAATGTAAAAGGTTTTTTTGAGGCACTTTCTCACGTGTCAGATTATTAAAATCAATAAAAAAAACCCGTATTTTCAAACTGATAACATTGCCATATCCTTATGTTCAATTAAATATTTGTCCAACTTGTATTATGTCTGTTTAATGTTTTTGCCATAAAATGTTTATTGCCGCTTGCTTTTTGATGTTTGCATAAAATATAAAAAGGTTCTTATGTTCATGTGATCTTGATAGTTTGCCTTCATGTACTTAATGTACTTAGTTCTGCTTTTGATCTGATTGTACTTTGTTAAAGGACTGGTCCATTACTAAGACCAAATTGAACTTTCTGGAATTGTAACAGGAACACAGTTTGAAACTGGCTTCTAAAACTTTACAATAGCCATGAAGTATTTCACTGTTTGAAATACTGCCGCAGAAAAACGAGTGAATGTTTTTGTATTTCCTGAGTTTGACCTGGGTGGTCATCTTGTCCTACTTTCGCTTTATTGCATGTTGTAAACAATCAGAAATATACGTTGCGCATCATTTTAATTGAAGTACTTTCAACAAAAATTAAAATTAGGCATGCTTATTCATGTTCAACCAAATTACAGGCTCTTTCTGGGAGATTTCTGGAAAATTACAAAGATATTTGAAAATTGGAAAACCTACTTTCGTTTTTGAAAAGGCGATATTTAACTTATCAATTCTTTTGTCAAACTCAAATTTTCAGCACAATATGATCACATTCGATGCAGTATGTCATATTTTCCTTCTGAGAAAACGCCCGTCACAATTCCAGATTTAAAAGAAAAATCTTAGTAATGGACCTTTAAGCGATTTGTGTATACTACATGTAATTTATTTATTCTCCGATTGCAAAACAGTTCTTACAAATTAGATCAATCGCTCTCGAGACTCACTCTAGATGGAATATCTTGGAGGTGGAGGAGTAATGTTGAATTATCTCTGACTTGCTTAATGACACTACCGACATGGCTATGACAGGGCTCGAGCCCTGGACCCATCGATCCTATGGCGAACGCACTTCCGATGCGTCACGGCGGCTCTGCCTTTAAGCGTTAGTATCATTGATACGTCTGATAAGTTATATTTTCTTCAAATAACGGTTTATCTGTGGACATTTTTAACATAGGGACCATGGTTCTTTATATATTGTAATAAAGCATAAAATAGGGAGCTTGACTCGAAATTGCATATGCTTTGCTTCGAATACAGCGCCGTTATACCAAGGGAGCTGTAATTGTATTCGTTAATGTGCAACGAAAGGAGCTGTATCCGTTGTTACAATGCAGTCCGAAGCTGGGTGTTTTAGTTTATACGAGTTTATTTTAGTTTATCACAGCTGTGTGGACTGAGACAGGTGTGGTATCAGTGTGTTTACCCAAGGAAATACATCATATTCTGGCTAGGATTCAAACCCAGGACCTCCCGGCCGTTCCGGAGGCGAACGCACTAACCATCGAGTTACTATTATTGAGGCCGGGGTGTTTTCAGATCTGTATTTTATCCATATGTGAACATAGATAGCGTTTCTATACACATGCAACTGTAATATAATATTATATTTTTATGAAAGTGTTGTGGCAAAAATTATAAACATATCAACAGTTCACGATAGGTTTCGCGGTATGGGCACAGAACCTTAAACATAACCATACGTACACCAAGCAGAAAAAAAAATATGATAATTTTCTAAATACCTTCTCTTCTTGAGTAATTCCGAATTTCCCTTTATAAGTGGAAAAAAAACGCAATGAGTTCAAGATTTAGTATTTAACCCTAAATGCGGAAGATTTATTGTCGAGTGGTTTAAAACATGACTACATATGAGCAATGCCCGAGAATACGGTGTTACTTCACTTGATACGGACGATTCAACTTTTACAATAAAAACATATTTAGCCTTCGAGTAAAACATGGCGGTTACATTAACAGGGTGTACTATGATATACTGCACGTTTTGGTCTGTTTGTCGTGTCAACCTTGTACTCGATTAATGTTTTTTGAATATCAAGTTTTGCAACCCCATCTAAATCTTTTTAAGTATAACTTCGTTTTTTTTACGTTATCTATATTTTCTATTTTGTGGAGAGATTTATTACGAAAATGTCATATATAGGTTTTGTTAAAAACGGCTACTGTTTAAACAAATAATCTTTTATACGACTTTTTAAACACTTGCTGAAACATTGAAACGTTATTCCATGCCCGCATTCAAATAAAAGAAATTTAAGAAATTTCTGCCGAATCATCATATTTTGGGAGAAATTTACTGTAACTTCTATGTTATGAAATTTGTTGTAGGCATATGATAGTTTCCCTTAAAAGTGTTGAAACTAAGGAAAATAAAAGTGAACAGATACATGTGAAGTTCTTGCTATTCCGCGTCTGTAGAAGAACTGTTGTTTATAGCCACGCCTTTAAACAATGAATCAACGCGTTTCGTTTTTATGACATAAATTATCACCCCCCCCTCCACCCCGCTTAATTCGAAATTTCGCCCGATAAGGAGAAAATAGAATAAATATACAAGATTATCAAAGTGTGCTTAAGTCCATATGATGACATGTGCATCAGGGCAAACAAATTTAATCCATGATTTTTTTTTCAACTAGATTTTATATTGTATCTAAGTCTCATTTCTGCATATATACAATACAATTTACAACTGACACTTGCATTTACAATATACAGAACCACTCTTTTAAGAGTTTTAAGAGACTATATGTCTAGTATTACACATTAAAAACACAGAGTTACTCGAAATATATTCACTGGTCGGGGAAGTATAATTACTCTGCATTTATAATTAACAACGGTAGAATGGTATAACAAAAAAAAATGTATTTTAATTGTTTCCTTTCGTAGTAGGCCCTACTGCAATATTAGTGTAGAATTTGAAATCACCGTCTGGAAAATTTGTGATATACCAGCGTTGGCATTTTCGCTTGTAGAACGAACACGGCTTGGAATTTTCCATTGAATTAAACTGTTTCTTCAAGCTTTTTCATATTCCTTTACAATTCGTCGAAATTTGTTTAACGAACATTTACTCAAATTTGAAAGAAATGGAATAGTTTTTTTCCAAAAGACATGCTTGTATTCATACAGCGTGTGTTTGAAACCTTGTCTTTTGTTAAGAGCTATGAACAAAAAAAATCATCTTTTTAAATTAATTCTGATATCAATTTTGAAATGAATAGAAAAAGACATTTGCTTAAGAAAAAAAGGTCAAAGGTATATGTTCCTACCACCTGTGATAATTACCATTAGTTTGAATGGCACAACATTTTGTGTTCACAGATATGAACTGGCTTACGTACTAAAATATAATACCATTCATGAATGACTGGAATCTCAAGAGTATTTTATTGACATTTTTCTTGCGTTTTATCCAATTAAAAGATGCCTGCAATATATTTTTTCCACGAAAAATATGTTATACATTCTTCTTGTCATTGCGTTGGCGGTTGAAAGATTACCAACATCAGGTCAAAAGCAAGCTTAATACTTAACAAGAACTACCTTTTAAAAAGATAGTCGGCGCAACCTTTTGCTAGTAAAAATTAATTTTATTCAGTCGGAAGGCGCCAAATGTCGCATGGTGAAAAAACCTTCATCTGGATTCGCACTCACTTACCTTCCCTTGCAAAGTTATTAAACTCTGAGCTAACCGGCCATTTTCCAATTTTTCCCCAATATAAATTCAATGTGTATCAGGAAAACAAACCTTATCCTTGATATACTTATAATTATTGACTGTTATTCACCTGCCGAGAAAGTATCATACTCTACATTGATTTGACGGTAACAACATATTATGCTGAAAGATTTGAATTATCTATGTACTTAAATTATCAACCCATTCATGGAAGACTGAAAACGCAGGAGTATCTTATTGTTTATTCACTTTCGGTATGTGCCTTACAGCGAACATTTCTTAATTCAAAAAATGTAATACATTTTATACTACATGTATAAGTTTGTCATTTGCGGTTGAAAGGTTACCAACTTCAGGTCAATATCGAGCGTCACACTAAATAATTATGAAAGTAAAAGACGCAGTTAGTTAGATCACTTCTCTGTTACTGTCTAAAATAGTTGGATATAGTTTAAGGAGCTGTGATTGTGATTGTGATTCTTTGTCATCTTTTGTTCTTCAACATTGTTAGAAATCGAAAACCAAACTACACACTATTGAAGTCATGTAAACAAATTTAATCCACTACGTTCTTAGAAGTAGACTCGCTGATTTCTTTTCCCAAGTGATGTTAAACAAATAAGATACTCCCTCAATGGTTATTTTCGGAAAACCTTTACAAGATTAATTAGTTCCCTGGAGTAGGCGTATTTAAAATGAGAGAGAGAGAGAAAGAGAGAGAGAGAGAGAGAGAGAGAGAGAGAGAGAGATTTTAAATTC
This sequence comes from Saxidomus gigantea, assembly GCA_032359765.1. Classification (NCBI taxonomy): domain Eukaryota; kingdom Metazoa; phylum Mollusca; class Bivalvia; order Venerida; family Veneridae; genus Saxidomus; species Saxidomus gigantea. Next base: position 7,078 of record JAUMHA010001117.1, read on the forward strand.
TTGTTGTTTGTTGTTGTTGTTGTTGTTTTGTTTTGTTTTTGTTTTTTTTTTTGAAGGCCATATGGAAAAAAGATAAGTTTTGATTTACATTGTAATTCTTTATATGTCTTATATGTTACCTTCATAAAATAAAGTTTTATTATTATTATTATTATTATTACTTGTGAGGGACAGCTCATGTTCTTCCTGCTGGCGCATTCTAACCCTTTATTAGGTGAAAGAACCTGTGTCTTCATCACTGCTGGCACATAATAACCCTTTATTAAGTCAAGAAACCCGTGTCTTCATCACTGATGACCAATTAACATGATTGGCTATAAGATATGACTAGAGAACCAACAAGATGTTTCTAGGAATTGATCTAGGTGATCAACACGTATATAGCATTATTGCAACTAGTGTGTTTGGCGGACTTCTGCTTGTCTATAAATGCAAGGCTTAAATTTAGATTTTATTAAGGATGTCATGAGAAATTGACAGTCACTGCCGGAATTCGAACCGCGGGTCTCTGTATTACCGGTCCAGCGTGCTAACCTCTACAACGTGCCCTCGCGGTCTAGAGATTAGCACGCTTGAAAGGTAATCCAGAGACCAGCAGCTCGAATCCCGGCAGTAGTGGTCGCATTTTCATGACATCTTTCATGTTATTTAACTAATTTTCTCCTGTCCTGGGTAGTTGGTAAGCCGTTCAGCACATTAATCTGTGAGACGTTAAGAGAAAACGCCCCAATCTGGTGCATACATCAGGTATATCCCTTAGATTTAGATTTTTGCTGTATAGCATGGTCTGATGGACTTCTAAAAAGATCACACCTGTAGGGTCAATATTTTGCCACACACCTGTTGTCACTTGTTTTGTATTTCAAAGATTTTTTACCATTTCTGCCAAAAGCCGTAAGGCCAATAACGATGAAGGTTGTGCGGTATAGTTTAAGTGGAATCTATCATGTTATGATTGAGAAGCAAAGCTCCAAAAATGGGTTCGTTAAGAAGTAACAGGACCACAAAAATGAACAAAATGAGTCATATAACAAAATGTTTTCAAGTGGACCTCTACGAATTATGTTAAAATCATGACCCCTTGTATTATAGCCAATGGTAGTAAGGTGAGCGATACATGGCCATCTTGGCCCTCTTGTTTATGGGATTTTAGACGTACTAGATTTCTGTCTTTTTTTTAAGCAGACAATTGCAAAATTTCTTGGCTTGATGTTTTCATCAGGGCACCAGCTAAAATGGCGGCACCAATTTGCGAATAGTTTGCGAACGACAGAGGTTATTTTTCTTTCTTGGAAGAATTGTTTAACTTGGTACTCACCCTCACCACAGGACTTAGCTTCATTTCGACACTGTTCAGACTCATTTATGGCTGAAAACATACTGGGGTCCTGAACTTACTTTAAGGGGTATAATTGGTATGTAAAAGTGTTCAGTGTTCTGCTACACAGTTTGTTCAAGTCTTGCTATTGGGCTCGAAATTAGTCACCCTGATATCATAGAACTGCTCGATGGATCACCCTCAACAAGATTTCCAAACTAACCTGATTCTTCAAAAACATGGCTCAGTAGGACAAACTAGTTTATATTTTGCACACCGGACATATTTGATGCACTCTCGGTAGACACTGTTTTTGTAAAGTTTGTAAACACTGCACATATGCTATTCCGGTTTCAATGCATGTGATGCATACGTAACCAAACAAACTGAACTATTACATGAAATTTTACACGCGTTCCAAACATAATTCCATAGGGGCCTGTCTGCGAACGATTGTAAAACCGGGTAAAGTTGTGTCCAAGGTCATTTTCAGGTTTGTCTAAAAGCGTCAGCATTTTCCTTCGACGTTTTAGTTTTTTTAATATTAAGGAGCTGTCGGCATAGCCATTAGATGCATACACAGACAAAATGCGTTCCATATGGTAATTGTCGCTTCTATGGCAGGCCAAGCATGTCTTAACGCGCGAATACGGTTTGTCGAAATGATATGGTGGATCAATGTCTAAATATAGACCAACTTGGAAAACTCGGTTTCTATTTTTAGTAAATGACATAGCTGATTTACCGAAAATAAGACCCATAGTATCTATAATTATACCAGACTTTCCCAGCTGAATGATACGCGAGTGCGCACAAAGAAACTATTTGTATATGTAAGGCACCTTTTGGCGTCTTCCCTAGATAAAATCGTCGATTGGCTGAAATGCAGCACTATTTTGAAATTTAAGTTATTGCAGCGATCAATATTACGTAAAACTGAATACACATGAAAAGAGTGTTAGGACGATTTTACTTTGATCTTATCGCACTATGTTGGTTAGCGTATGAAAACGTTCCAATAGTTGTTGTAGGGCACAATCCAATCATGGTGCAAACGCTAAGGAAGGTTGATATTACATAGTAATCACCTTCTAAAAAGCGGTTCGGTTACTACATTATTTTATTCATTTTCTTTCTGTGAGCACATTGGATACTTTTTGGTCATGCGATAAGAAACGAATGTGCAAAGGCATGTAACATGTTATATGTAATTTTATTAACAGTTTATATATTCCCATATATTCCACAATTTTAAAATACCAATGAAATACTAAAAATAAAAAGTATTTTATGAAACACAGTTCCCGTCTTCCAAAGCCTTCTGTTTATAAATAATTCAAATATTACGACCTATTTCTTTTACTATATATTAAGAAAACTTTCCCAAAGCGTTCAATGCAGCAAACTGTTATTGCAAATGTCACTGTAAGTTGTGCAACTCACTTTATAATACATTTAAATGAATGCTTTGATGCTGTCGTCCTTTGCCTTCCACATTGGGACTTTCGGCCTAGGGGCGATAGTTCCTGTCCAGTTGGAGGCATGACACTGATCTTTATATGTTGGAATATTCTCCTGTTTGTGGCGTAACCAGTCGTGCATGAGTTTCGCGGACTTCACAGCATCACGCGGGAAATTCGTG
>JAUMHA010001128.1:2319-32343 GCA_032359765.1 Saxidomus gigantea
ATCTTCTTTTAAGATAGTTCTAATTATTCAGTAATATGTGAAATAGATATTTGACAAAGGATAATTTCAATAATCAATATATAAGCCTCAGTTTAGTTTAAGTTATTTAGGTGCGTTCCTTATTAGCAATTTTAATACTTCAGAAGTAAAAGGCAAAAAAAAAATATATATAAAAGATAATGTTCGTTAGAGTAAGTATTTAATGTGAATCAAGGTAAAGCTTTTTCATTTTAATATATACCAACTATTACAACACATACATAACATTTACTATGCCTACCTTCAGTTGTTTTAGTAGCTTTCCACGACAGAACATCACGTCATTTTTAAGCAGACTAATTCGATGAACTATCGCTTTACAAAAACGCCATAATTGCCTAAGTTAAATGTCTCAGTATAACACGCTAGGATCACGCCAGAAATAATAACATAAAAATCGGACAGAACAGGAAGAGATGAATTAAAAGCAATCAAATTTTGTACGCAGCTGCGATGCTCATGTTTCGTTTAACATTAATCATCAACTGTTCACAATATTCAAGGCAAGAAATATAGCGTCAAAAAGCACGAAAAAGAATTATTGACTGATTGTCGAACAAAGATTTTTTTAGCATTTTGCGTACTGCTATAGAAATAAATGTTTGCATTTAATGTATATATAAATGTGTGTTGCTTGAAACATTGCATTACGGAATTATACTATAAAAGTTACTAAAATACATAGTACTGTAAGAGCATATATTTCAGTCGATTAGAAACATAATGAAACCAATATCTTGGAGTTTATTAGCGAGGAAATTCCGAATACGAATACAAAAGCAACCCATCTTTCCACGGTGTTGAACATTTTTAATTGACACTGTGGTCGTATGGAAATAATGTATTGACTATCTTTTTATATACGGTCTTGATTTAAACAATTTTTCTAAATAAACCTGTTTAGTAACTTTTAGTTAGAATGACCATCGGTTTTTTATATGACAAAATGGTTTTCTTACATCATAGAAAAACATATAAAGGACAAAACGATCGATGCCCTTTTCAAGAAGGAAAAAACATTTCACATTTTTCAAAATGAGAAATTGTTTTTCTCAGTTGTTCTCCCAGTTCTTAGAAAATGTCGCGTAACATCATGCTGAGTGATTAATGGAAAGAATACCCTAAACCTTACAGAACTAAGATGTTTCAGCTTAATTTCTTTCATTGTCCGTAAAATTCGACTGTACAAAGTGATGAAATAATTTTTTTAGTGTGATTGCTTTTTACTGAAAACAAAAGGCGGTGATGTTCAGAAAACGGCACAAACTATCTTTACTGCAACTTGCATGCTCGTATAGCAGAAAAGAGTATTTTTTCCACCTTTTTAAGTTCGCCTGCCTTCTTACTGTTGGTTTGTATGTCTGTCTGTCTTCGATCGTTTCACATTTGTCACATCAAACACTTACATCATAACTTAACACCCCTTATATTGGTTTTATTTACCTTATACTAACTTGCGAAATAATTGGGAGTCTTCAACATACGTTACCATGATGAAATAAGGCTTTATCCTACTACCTTATGAGTCCACTAACGAATATAATAAAATTATATTGGTTTCAAAAACTTTACATATTTTAATATCTAAAATTAAAGCATGAGATAACCAAAGATAGAGCACAAATAGTGAAATAAAGAGAGAAAGAGCCAAAACAGACAGACATAAAGACCTACAAAGAGATAAACAAATAGGTAGTTCTTATCATAGTTATATCATATTAGTTTCTCTTCAAATTAATTTGAACTTTAAAAATAAAGATGTTGCCAAAATTTAGACGTTACAAAAACTGTCATGTCTAGACCTGAAAAATAGTCAACCCTTTTTTCTTTGAAATCAGCTTGCTTTCTTGTGGTTTATTCCTTATTCCTATTAGCTAACGTAAAATGTCGTATGTTAAAATATTTTTCAAATTTTTTACTCGTTTATTGTGTATCCAAAGGTTATAAAAATGTATGCACATCAATAATCCTAATGTATTCAGTATATCTATTATACACAAACAGACACATAATATTTGTCTGCAGGATATAACAAAAAAAAAGAGAATTATATCTGTGAATATACCTAGGTATTTCCAATTTTGATAAAGAGTGGGCGTTGTCATGGGCGTGTTGTATGATATGATGTTGGAGTGTATACATCACTTTAATTCCAGTGCGCCTTAAGCTTTAAGGTACATCCTTAAGTAAGTTACCTTGGTTTTCGACAGGTAAGTATCGGTGTCTTAATGAAAGCTGAGGTTAGCACCGACGCCCTTTCGTCTATAATGTTAATGCATCATTTCAGAATCTCTAACAATGTAGACTTCCATGTTTTGTCCATTTGACTTTTGGCAAGATTTTCCATACATCTCTTTTGGGAATTATAATATTAACGACGCGTTTGTATAGACCAAAAGCATCTTTCAGTCTTTAAATCAGATAGCAAATGTTTAACTTAAATCTAGTAGCATAACATCTTTAATTACAGCATATTTTGTTAATTTATTGTTAATAAGTGATCTATTTGGTTATGTGTTTATCCGATTTGAAATAGCAAAAACACTATGTATTTATACCGATTTACATTAGTACTCTAACTGGCTTTTTAAGATCAAAGTAATTAGATGGGATCCAGTTATGAAGTCACTAATTTAAAAAATGGTTATGTGTTTAAACAGGTATTTCAAAGACCTTGTATGGCTGATGCAATTTGAAACAATCAGGAGTTTCAAACCAATGAGATTTAGTGTTAATCGTTGCAGCCGTTATGGCATGCTGTAATATTCACTGTGCAATTATTCCTATGAGATTTGGCTATTTAACTGACGGAAGCATCAATTTGTTCGTCAGTTGCATTTCCGAACTGTCACGATATGTCAGTATTGTATGTAATGGGTCATGATGTGTGCCAACAAGCCATCATATCTGACTCTCATATCTGACATGCTAAAGTAGACAAGACAAGTTGGATTTTGTGTTGGTTTGTGTTCAATTGATTCCCCTATTATGACAATTGAGCCTTTGCATGTGAAAACATGTCTTAAAAACACTGGTACTGCTTAACGGTAATGTAAATATGTGCCAAAGGTATCGGTATGTATTATATGTATGACTTTACCTTATACATTCAGTACACGTACATTTTTGTCTTTTAAACGGTAGTAGATGTTATATTGCCTTCCTGTCAATTGGAAGACAGTTGACAGTGAGGAACATTTGCTAGACGTTGAAATTGGAATTCAAGGGAATAATTTAATTAGGTTCCTGAATCAATGTCTGATTTTTTATGAAAGATCCAGCATTAAAAAAGATAAGGTTTTTAATGCGATTTACCGATTCTTCATATTATTCCTGAACCCTGTCTATAAGCTTAAGAAAACAATCTACTATCAATATTTTACATCAAATAAACTCTGACTCTGAACACTCTGGATAAACTACAACATGTCGACGGGTCACGCCAATTTAATGGCTTCCGAGACTAGCAGACCAGGCAAAACTGAATTAGAAATTGCTGCAATCATATTTTTAACGCATCTGAGATGTTCTTGCTCACCAGACATTGCAAAAATACAATCAAAGCAATAGAGAAATATTTCAGAATTCCATAGAAACTATTAACCGATAGTTTTGCAGACTGCTTTAGTACTTTTAAAGATTCCTCTATTGTATTTAGTAGCAGTTACAAGTTTGTATTCAAAGGGTATTTCAGATCAATTGATATAAATTATTATCTAAGAACTGTATGCATGCATCTGAGATGTAAAGGGGAGACAAATCACATGATACTACAAATGTCTGCGTTATTGTCTTTTGAATATTAAGAATCTTATTTTACAAAACTAATTAGACAAGTCAGTCAACTGGAAATGATTTTGAAATGACAACAATCATCATAAACTGATGAGGAAAAACTTCTGTCCTTTGAAAAACTGGCATTTAAATTTAGAAAATAAATATTCTAAGGAAACAAGTTTCTTAATTTTCTGAATTCTAGTCTAACATCGTGCTGAGTATCTAAGACAATGATCTTCCTTGTGTAATGTTAATGATGCGCTTTTAAGCGTTTTTAAATGTTATAGAAAATCACTTTTTCTGACATCAGCATATCGTGAAAAAATGTTTAATTTTTAAGATAAATGTTCCCTTCCCGCTTTTTTGTCTCTGTCTCTCTGATGATCTTAAGACTAAAGCTTTCAATTTGAATTAATGTAGTTGCATACGAATAATCGTAACTGACACTGACATTGCCGGATTTAAAAGAAAAGATTTAAACAAACTAATACCGGATTAACCGCTGCAGCAACCTAAAGCAATTTAAATTTAAAAATATTAAGTAATTAATGCTTCTTTAATCTGTCCGACATATTATTCTAGTTGGCATTTAATGACTGAAAAAACTAAAAGAACAAACAAACTGTGCTATCAGACTTTGTGGCCAAGTTTCAAAATATAAAGTGCATAGAGATAGTCGCATCACTCGTTTCATAAAACTTTAGAAAGACAACACCTTCAGTTTGTTTTCGTTAATCGGTCTGCCTCGAAATTATTAATGATAATTCACTAATATTAGCAGATATAAATTTATTTTTTTACGATTTAAAACCACATGAAATTTATATGACTCTTCAAAATGGCCGTATTGAGTTTTGTTCGTATAAGATACACTTAAAACAAAATGAATGCTTTGCAAACGTGTTTTAACAAGTACAAGTTATACCTTTTATCTTAGCTTTATCTTCAAAGTGATATGACCGTTCAAAGTGACCATGATACTTTCAAGAAAGACATTGGTCTGTTATGTATATTTGTATTTATGCCTTAATTCAACATATCTACACTTTAAAACGTCATCTTTGTTTTGAGGATTATGTTTTACCCTAATTAGATAAAGCCATTTTGAAAGTAAAATAGCTTAAAAAATTAATGTTTCACTTGTAACGAGCTTAAGCGAAAGTAAATCATACAAGGTATACGGATTGAGGATGGCACGGTGGTCAAGGCTCCGGATTACCTATCCGATGGTCCCCGTTTCGAATCCCAGAAACACTTTTAAGGGTTTCCCATTCCCATAGATATGAATTAATTAGAAACCCAGATAAAGTAGCTCGTGCATCGATGCTATACACCGGGCATGTCAAAGAACCATAGGGTCTATTCGTAAAAGAACTAGGGTCTGGTACACGGATTCCCTTGTTTCTGCATCCGTCGCTTCAACCTCCGCTTTTCAGAATTCTTGGCAAGTTCACCAGGGGAGAAATCCCAGGGCGACCGGGACTTTAAACAATCTAACTAAAAAGAAAATGGATTGACAATATCTGACAACGACAGTCAAAATGAATGTTACTTTATTCGATAGGAATGAAATCTTTTTACTGGTTCTGACTTTGGCAATATCAATTTCTCTAAGTGTAAAAACAAATGCGTAGTGTCTTCCTTATAATTGCCATTCTGAACGTTTCATATATAATATCACTTTAATTTGCAATATATTCACTTACTGCATATTAATTTGATGAGCCGACATATCCATATAAAATGAACATCAAGCTGTACAAACAGTAGGTGGCCATGTACAAAACAACTCAATAACATTTTAAATATTTAATTGCATTAAACGTATGTCATAAAACTGGTTGTACAATAATTTTGGTAGGGTAAATCATTGTATTATAGCAAGTGCTTAAGATTATTGCATTTTATATTACTAAACTCTTGTATATCGGAACTGATTTCGGAATCAAAAGAATGTGTTTCCAATGGAAACGTTTCATTTGGCATGCTATAATTTTAATTGCGTAATCAATTCTAATTGCTTTGGCCATTAGACTGACAGTATTATTAATATTTTGTCTGACAACTCTAACTTGTCACGGTATGTTAATATTGCATCTAGTCATTTGTTATATTTCATATTTTACCAATTTAGCACCACAGTAAATGTCTACAATAAAACAAGTAATGCAATTGAAATAAAAAAGATTCTTATTCTTAAACAGTTCCCTTTTTATGATTTTCATTAAAATCATAAAAGGGGAATCTGTTAGTTCCAGAAATAGTTTCATACCTTAAAACGTCAACGTTAAAGGAGGAAAGAGAGTATAGACATAAACCTTAGTCTCAGTCACTTATTGGTCATGTGCATGTTCATGTAACACTCACGGGAAAATTACCCAGGACTGATGTTTGTTTGAAAACTTTAAGAAGTTATAGGGTGATTAAATTTCAAAATAAAAACCATTCTATTTTAGACGATAAAATCGCAGTTTGTCTGTGGACTATCTACCAGTAGTTCATTAACAATCGCGATCAGGCAATTGATAGCATTACTGGCACAGGCATGGGCACACATGTATATAAAGTGATCAGCTAATCAACAATGAATGTATTTAGGAAACAATATTCACTGAACAGTCTATATTTAATGTGAGAATCATCAAACTGGCTTTTCGTATAAATTAAAAACATGACACATTTTTTTCTGGTTTACTTCTACGAATACATGTAAGTGCAGGGCTTTTTGAGAAAACTAAATCACATGTTCCTTTTCATTATATTAAATAAGCGAATGCAAAGACTAGATAGATAGACAAATAAGGAAATCTGTTGTATCTATGTTCAATCAAAATGTTAAAATGCAATTTTCTTTTTTTCTGTAGACATGTACGCTCATTGCCATTCCGGTCGAGTTACCATGTTAATAACAATTTATTGAATGATGGTACCTGCACAACAATCAATTTGGAATCATAATGTCTGTAATAATTAGATTAACAACGTCTCAGTTGAAGAAAACACGATATCCCTGTCGCAAAAGGAATTATTGCATTTATAAGAACTGCTATTATAGTGACACATCGCATTTTACAAGCACATGAACCTATCACAGACATAAGGCATTTGAATAGTTTTATGAAAATATGACTACAAAGAACTTTTTATCTAGATGCATTATCAAAGTCCTTGAAATTGCAGTTTTTGTGAGCTGAAGCAATATTAGAATAGACAAATGTGTATACGACACTCTTATACAATAATATAAAAGAAAATACAATAATGCCTTATGCTCGCCTTACCTTTGTACCGAACAGTCTGGTACGTTCAATGTATCTTAATGTCAATTCAGTGTAATCAGAAAATAAATGTACAGTAAAACATAAACTATATGTAGCAAAATTATAAATAACTCTGATGGCTATTCATATATTAACTGAGTACTAACACTTGTCTTTTTACAACAGCGGCACAGTGTTATTTACGTCATAATATATAAACGACGCAATTCCAAAAACTGATGTCAAATTAAATAACCTATTAGTAAAAGGATAAACAATAGAATATAAAATTTTGCAAGTATTGTGACTTAACCTAAACCATTTAGCTATACATTCCAGCTTTTATAGATGTTGCAATACCGTAAACCATTCAATACTCTATGGACAGTTGTTGTTGTACAATAAATAGGGCGGATAGCAATTCATTACAGAAGGCATCTATGTTTATCATTTGGTATATGTTGCTCTTTTAATGTGTTTTCATTCATCTTCTTGCGTTCACTGAAGACATTATTTACGTGTGGATAATATAACCTGCTAGCTGTAGCAAATACGATGAATTCATGTTTGGACCATGATGAGGGAAATTCTTCAGCTCGCTAAGTATCCAGAGGGCAGTTAACAATTTAGTATGTTCAAAGCAAATGTTAAGTAGTCAGACAGGAATATTTGTTAACTTTCAATTTCCTATTACATAGAAAAAAATATAGCAATATTTATTCAAAGTATTTTGATTGCAGAAAAAAAATTTCCTCTCACGAAATATTCATGTGTCCCGTAAAATAAATTTTCTTTATCTGACTAAATCACTCCAATTTCTCTCAAAAAAGCTCGTAAGCTTACGAGCTTCAAATCTAAACTTATATGACAAGTGATAACATAGGCAATTCATCTAATATGAAAATTTAACGCTCTTTGCTTAACATGCTGTATCAGAAAGCATAGGATTCAATTTTTTTTCAAATTTAACGTCTTGACCGGAACGTTTTAATTTTTGTTCAAAAAGGTACAACAAAAAATCTGATCTGACAATTTTCCGGATGAAATTGAATGACTCTTTCCGAGGATAAATAAAAAATATTTAGAAACGGCCGTTAATCATTCCGGAAATTTGTTCCGCTGTAAAAGTACCCATACAAGTTAAATGTCAGAGCCAGATGTTTGACAAAGTGATTCTAAATCTCGAAGCATAATCAGATTCTCAATAAAGTACAAACCTAATACTCACTGCAATCTTCTGCCAGTACATTATCGAGTCAAAGTTGAGAGGCATTGTGTTATGCCATATTTGATAAGATATTATTTTCAAAGTTAAAAACTAGAATAAACAGTCAAGTTTAAAAATGCTTAAATGGTTTTATAAGTTAAAAATAACCTACAGGTTGAAATGTTTACAGCTGAAATACCAAACATATAAAGCATTAAGGTCTTAAACCATTATAGCTTAAAGTCTTAATTAAAGGAAGAGTGTGTTATTACAAAGTATTTGTTATCCGGCCGTTTCCGTCGTTGACATTTTCCTTCATCTTTTCCTAAACCGATAAGCCAATTGTACCGAAGATTCATGGCTTAATATAAGCATAGTCCTCATTCTTGTAAACCTATGGTTGTCACGGATCTAATAGGACACACACCCGATGTGTACTGTAATATGACTGAAATATGTCATGAGCAACCCTTACATGTATATCAAGTTGGTATTATGACATACATAGCCGCCGGTTAGCGAATCTAGTCTTTCATTTTTCAACACAACAGAAACTTCCACTCATCTAACTCCAATACTAAAATAATTTGTCCTTTCAGGAGTTGCATTTTTACACAACTATAAAGAGTCGCAATTTTCTAATGATTAATCTACTAAATGTCGCAACGATTAATGTATATAATTATGCCTGTTTTTTCTCCAGATTATAGTAGCAACTTTATGTGAACAAACATAGCCGAAATATCTCACCATAATTGCTTGTTTACCATTTGGTTATGTTTCTTTCCGAATTCCATATAAATATAGTTTCATTTTAATTGCGCTATTTGTTAATTTCATTTCCTTCTCGTTACAAGACGCTAACACTTTTTTTCGAAAGCTCGCTCTTGTGAGAAAAAGCTGTAGGTAACAGTCACAATATACTTTGCTGTTTCTGGTTGATGAAAATTCACCTAGATTTTTGCTAGAGTTTCTTCTGCGATAAAAGTCTAGACTCGAAATGAAGACCTCAGCTGCTTTTTTTAATCTGAAGTCAATAGATAGCAAAGTGTCATTCATCTTCTAATTTGATTTATTTTTAAGCAGCAATGAGGGTTCCAGCTCTTATCCTGATACGGGTGTTATGTAATAATGGACAACAAGAAATTGTTCCTTTTTTAGCTTATATTTTCTTTTTTAATTTATTTATCTATTTATCAGTCCTGGAATATCCAAAAACAAGAATTTCGTAAATAATTTTGAAACGATGTGTTATCTTTTATTATCATGAAATGCGCACGTATGATATTTTTATTCCTGTTTTCAATCAGGTATTTTGTACACAAAGCTTTGTTGGGAAGACCTTTAACATACATAGTACCTAAGTTTACGGACAAATTATCTGCTGCTTTCATCAACTTATATATTTGAAAAAACGCTACATTTTTTAAATTTACATTGTACGCATAATTCAATTAATTTTACATGCAAATTATTGTTTATTGGTTCCACGAGAATTTGCATATGGTTTGTATTCAGTTACTTAATCTGTTGGGCTTAATCCAACCTTTAGTACTAACCCTACATATTTCCAGGGAGGGTAATTAAATTGATTCGATTAGTCGGCCAAATCTTACACCCTTTCAAGATATATTGTCGGACAGAACTTTCAAATATGCAATCATTATGCTTTCTTACTCTCATTTGTAACTTTTCAAATTTCATTATTTTTACATTCTACTACTTTAAATCTTTAAAAATCTAATAAATATTTGAACATAGTTTACAATAAAAAGCTAAAAAGGCGTCAGTCAAGTCTGATAACGGGCCAAGTCGGACCAGTTTGTTCAGAAAATTCTGCCGTTTAATTATCAAATGATAATTTTTATTATTGAAGCTGTTTTGCGTTCATTCCTAACCAATTTTATTAGATTTAGAAACAATTATTTTCTTATTAAGGATAAGTCTGGTTGTATTATTAGATAAATTATGTTGAATTGGTAATAATACTCCATTAACCATGCACCGAATCGAAAGACATCTTCAGGAACGTTTCATGAGAATCATTACCTCAGAGTGCTCCCTATGCTTGACTTGGATAAGGAAAATTATATATTTCAATGTGCGCATGAATAATCAAATGTGAAGCCCTTTTAACAATAATAATGTCTTAATTCTTTAAATTAATATAAGGGATAAAATCACCATTACTCAATTTGATAAACTTTATTAATGTGTTAATAATGAGTAAAAATGGTGGAGTATTATAATTTTTTATGATATCATAATACATTTATTATACAATATTATATTATTATAAATCAAGGGCTGAAATATCTTTTACATCTTACTGGCATGAAATAGAGAATGCACAATAACTTGAAATTCTTAATTCATATACAATATGGAAAATAAATGCTGTTTCATAGAAACTACTGTCTTAAATGCCAGTACTTATTTTTGTAATTCGTGTTTGACAAACTGACGGCTGTCTTTGTTTAGAAGTATCTTTGTACTGAAAATATTTTCGACCCTAAACGGCCATTGGCCTTTACTGAAACTTTACCTACACAGCTTTCAAACACGCTGTATTCCCTGAAAAAAAGTTTCTTAAGAAACATTTAAAATCCAAAACAAGAGAAAGCTTTTTCGCCTACTCTGTAAGATTATCGGGCACATTCTCAAAATAACCTTGTATCAAAAATAATGCCTTTATAATGAAAAAAAAACTAAGGATCAAAGCCGCATTGTTCAAATTGTCTTCATTGGGAGCTTGCTCAGATTTAAAGCTACTCATTATTTTTTTATTTGCTGATACAAAATATAAAGTATAAGGGTATATCAGGCTTTCGGTAGTCTGTGCATTATGCATGTCTTAATAAAACACGAGACAACTCTGCGTAGTTAAGATGCGTCACAGTAATTCCGAAACGTGTAGTGATGCCTTAAATCCTATTTTGACTGCTATATGAGTTTGTTCAAATATATAATATATATATAATTAAATAATATATCAATTTTATAATGTAAATATATATCAATTTTGTTAAATCTGTTGCTTAGCAACCGGTATGTCAGAAGCAAAAAAGACGATATATACAAGATATGTGCTGTACATGAATATCATATTGGTGTCAATAATGATCCTAACCTAAATGTATATGACCTTTGCAAGATAGGACATTATGGAACGAGTATTTGACAAAAAATATTTTTTTATATTAATAGACACCAGGATCTTTTGTGTTTCAAATATACATTTAGTAACTCTCAGTTTAAATATTTTATCCCGGATACTGATTTGACCAGACTATATTCAAACTAACATTTTAGAACTCATTTTGTTTTATTTGTATGCAAACATTCTTAATAAGTAATAAATAAACCGGCAAATAATGTGCTTGGCTTTATTTAACCTTTAAGGGTCCTGATATCGTGTTGCGCTTCAAATAGCAACATAGCATGAAGAACGTCACATGCAAGATGTAAAAGGACACATTTTATGCCAAAATGCACGGAGTATTTTTTCCATCAAATTTCACTATATGCCATTTGACATGCATGTAAAGAAGTATGCCATAAGAAACAATTGCATAACGCATCAATGGAAATTATTTCTATATTGCTATGCCTTTATCTTACTTGTTGCAATTGTTATTATGAATATGAAAAAGATTCTTCCATGTCATTGGCAAAGAAAGATACATATCTGGAACCAGTTGTTCGAAAATTTAACCGGCTGTTAAATTAACGATTGGTTAAATCATAACTAACTAAAATATTACTTGATGTTGGAAAAATAAGTGTGCTATCTTGAGTCTACCATTTTTTACCAGTTTTACACTGACCTAAATAAATACAATACATTATAAAGTCTTTAAAAATGTTTAAATACAACCTCAAGTTTTAATCAACTGATTATCTGCTGGTTAAAATTTCGAACAACCGGATCCATATTGACTTTTGTTAACTCGGAGACTCGCTTTTTACGTTTGGGTCCCAAAATTACAATCCAACCTCTCTACAACAACAACAACAACATAGGGAATATCATTTTTTGTTTGGAGTTGAGAGGTTGTTGGTCTAGGGGGGTTAGTTTGTTCAGATTTAACTGCTTTGGGAAATAAAACATCTGTCTATGTAGAGAGATTTTTGCTCTTTGGGTGTGTTGTTTAGAGAGGTTGGACTGTAATTTTTTAAGTGTAACAATTTTTAAACAGTACAAGTGATCTGATGGTATGTACTGACATATTTTTCTCTGACATAAATGATATTTTTTCTCAAAGATGACGTTATTATTTCAATGAGTCTGAAGGATCGTACGGCTTAATTCATATTTTAGATCTGTTCAGGACAAGTAGATGAGATTGAATTTCTAAATGTGGCTCCAGTTAACATATTTGTAGGACTCAACATTAAGCTATTTTAAAGGTTTCTAATTTCGTGATCAGACAAAAATACACAGTACTGTGTTCACCTCTGCTGTTCGTCATAGCTGATTTTTGAAGACCGTTTTTTTTTTCAGCATGACTCAAAATCATAGATTAATTTTTCCCTGATATAACGTAACCACAAAGGACCTTCCTAAGTACTGGGAGAATGTCTAATCATGTTAAAATTGTGACTGTTGGAAATCGTTCCTCACATTTCTGCCACAATTCCAGATATAATTCCCAACTAAATTCAAGTATGATATATGAGGAACTTGTGATAGAATTGCGTGTTAAAGTGTACAACTTGTTTATGCCAAGTAACAACGCAATCGGTTACGTCAGCTGTCATTCATTTTTTCTGCACATGACATCGAAATAGCAATATCTTTTTAATTCTTGGATATTTAAATGAAAAATAAAGTTTATGTTTTGACTAGACAAAATTGTAACAATGCTTTTTGTTTCTTAATCACAAATGTTACAAATGACTGATGCTCTTACTCTAAGTTAATGCAACACATCCCAGGGAATCAATTTGAATTCCTGTAAATGATTCTTTGCAATCAAAGCTACGCCTTTCGTGAGCGAGTGCTTTAATGATAGGCAAGCACGCCAATTAACTATAATAGAAATATACCTCATGCATATTTTATAAGAATAGAAGTTACTAAGGACCACTTTCCAGATGTACTAATGTAATGTGTTACAATTTAATTCCAGACGTGCACCTTATTATACTCCCGGTAATTATAGTCTATAGCAGTCTGACGTATGTGAACCTTCAAGTATACCGGAACAAAGTATTGAATTTAAAATATATTACATTATAAATGTAATACTAAAATCAGAGCTTCCCGCTGAAATTAAAATCTGACAGCAACAGGAAATAAAACTGTGTCAGAAAATTGAAAATTAATGAAGCCATTGGCAATATTTCCATAAATCAGCAATATTCAACTTTGGAATCCGTAATTTTTGTCTAGGATATGCGATGCTTTCACAATGCACAGTAACAAGCCACTCAAAGACATTTTATACATACACTTACAATCAAATTTCTTACAAGCTGCATTCCAATGCCACTGAATGCTGGTTATATAAAGCCTATCTTGATGCCTACTTCTATAAAGATTCCTGTCGCCAGGAAGCACTCTGAATTAGTTTGTGTTTCAAAGGAATAAGCGCAGTAAGCACGCTAACTAAGATACTACTAATTTACTTTTATTCAGCAGATCTTTAAACTCAGCCGATTTAAATCAAATCAATGCGTATAATTTTATTAGGCGATGGCTAGAATTAGTAAATCAAAAATATTATTATCGTTTCTAAATACCCTCATACTGTTTCGAAAAGAAGGTTGCCTTCTTTGACTGTATAATGGCAACCCCGATTTTAATATATTTGTTATCAGTAATAAACAAGATATCAGATAATTACATGTTCGTGAATGTTTCTTGTTCCTCATTGTTAAAAGGCGTCCTAGATTTAACCCTTAATGTTTGGAGGGCAGACTTTTTAATTACCGATATCCTGATCTATAAACCAAATAATGGAATTTTTATTGCAATACGCTACGCCGGGCCACATCTTGGCCTTGTTTCCTTGTGATCTAAACCCTCAGCGAGATTAGGGAATGTTTACATAAAATGTACAACGGTCACTCAGGTTATCTGTACTATTTATGACTTGTAAAACAGTTGTTCATATGCAAACACCCATATTGAGTAGCTTTCGTCAACATTTATGTGACAAGAAATGAGATTGTTCTTGTGCGAGAACGGTTATCATCATAATTATTAAGAATTCATTCCCAATTCCCAATTAGTACACTTACTGCATTTCTTTTAATGAATTGGTATACATTTCTGAATTCGTCATATATTCAAAAACTTTAATGATAATGATAACGTGGTGTACTGAGGAAAATGTCCCTGCATTTCTTAATTCATTTTCAGTCAAAGCAATTCTTGTCAGGTCTTGAATGAAAACAAAAACTTGTATAAGACATATCTTTTGATTTATCGAAATCTTTTGTACAAAAGATTTGTATATATGTAAACATAGCCTAACAAACGACTTGCCTTTCAAGAATGACCAAGAGGTCGATCACAGTATCTGTAAAATTGTTTCTTGTGAATATAAGCTTGTACTGTGTATTGCAAGAATGTGTAGAATGCAGATGTGCTCTCTGTCAAATGGTTACATGTACCTAAATTTATAAACGATGTGCATAACAAGTACATACATGTAAGTGCATAACAGGTGTCAATTAAAATTTATAAACATATATTTAACAATGTGAGACATACATTTACAATGGAGTTTCAGAATTCTTGAAGGACCTTGATATCTTTATTAGCGAATATGCAGTAATTATTGCATCTTAATTTGTTTCGTTCTTCTCCAAATCTTATGTATACTTTAATGGAATAGACAAACATTAATTCATTTTAAATTTCCTCAGGCACAATGGTACAATATTCTCCCGGAATATAATATTCTCCCGGAATAAAAATTCATGCACAAGTGGGTAATTACAAGTTTTGTATGGAAATGACTGTTACTTGATCCTGAGAATCATTTCCTGTGAGAAAATACATCTTAGACGAAATAGGGAGATATTTACCACGATAATAAGGAATCTTGTTTTGTATGGTTGACATTTACTTGTTTGTTTTTGTAAGATACTTGATCAAAGCTGTCTACAATCTGTTGCAAATAAAACAAAGAAGGAACCATTTGGGAAAATAGTGCTTGTAATTCTGCTTTCTGTAAAACTAGGATATTAAACAGACGCTTCATTTACTTGCACTAAAGTTCTAAAATAAGTTGGAAAAAACAGTGTGAAATGCTGCTTTCAGTAAAGTCGTCAAATTCTTACGCCTAAATAAATATTACACTTGACCGAACAGGTTTTCTTTGGTTCCGATGTGGTCTTAGAAAAGTCTAAGACTTTAAACGTAGATTTTAATGTTTCGAACTCTACAAGCATCTTTTTACCAGTAATAGTATGGCTGAGTGGCGCATGAAAACGAAAATGACTTTACAGTCGATTGGAATAAAGTGGCAGGTTTTTGTATTAGACTTTAATATAAAACACAGACATTTTTTATTAAGCTTTGAGGACAAAATGTGTTCGTATGAATAGCTGTTACATAAAGGAAAAGTCAGCTCGTTTTCTTAAATATGTACTTCCAAAATCCAAAATACAATTATCTTATTTTCTTTCATAAAACCATGAGCCGCACCTTCTTCGCAGAAAAAGAACGTTTTCTGAACATTACGCTTATGAATTAGTCGATATTGTTTCAGTTATCAAAGATTAAACAATAATTTTAAAAGATAGAGGGGAGGAAGCAGTGCCTTTATTAATGGAATTTAGACATTTATCGAACATGTACTCGACAGTTTCTTGATAATAATTGTTATCAGTCTTAACAAAATCACATTAATCATTTACAAGATGTAAAACATGACAGGGCGATAATTATATTCTTTTAATAGTTACTTAAGAGCGCTTTCACGACGACATTTACATAAAGGAAACAATTTTGTACGTTGCATTATAATCTTGCTCAAGCATTGTAAACAACATTAACAGTCGTAAATATAGCTTCTGATAATGAATTTAATTGACGGCCCTTCCCATGAACAAATGGCAAGGCAAGGACAAATAAAACTACATTAAATGATTTTACTGTGAGAAACATGACATTTTGTAAGTATTATTTGAAAGCCATACAAAAACATAGCAATGAGTCTTAGGTGTCATGAAACTCAGATTGGGCTTTCACTGAAAGCAAAAAATGAAACTGGAAAAGAATAATATTTCCTTAAAGTAAGCGGTATTAAGTTGCCGAATCTGCAATGTACACTTAAGCGACAAGGCAGAATTGAATCTAAGCATTATAAAAGGAAACAAAGGATGCATGCTACAATAGTGAACATGGAAGAAAATCAGTATCAAGTATAAATAAAATGAAATATAAATGTGAAAACAGTGGCAATACTTCTCTCTGCAATCACTGAAATATACAAACCAAATTTAAAGCCCCTGGTTAAGATGTTGGTATATTTGGAAAGTCCCTCTAATAGTCAGTTTTGAGAAGTGTTCCAGTATCTATGACTCGTGATTCAGCTATATTTAAAACAAATGCAAGATAATTTTAGCAAGTCGATGTACACGCTTCGCCTGTATAAGACTTGTTAAACTGGTAACGAGACTGAGAAAATAATTCGCCCGATGGCTGGTGCTATTCCGCGAGGCACATCACCTCCGGGGAATGCTTCAATTCCGATAAAGCACTCCAAGCCATAGATTATTTCGATCCCTATAAGCCGAATTTATAAAAACTATCGTTACTACTACGGACCTTTTTTCAGTTCGGCGGTAATGTGTAAAATTGCATAAATAGTGGCTGTTGGAATTCACTCCTCTATTCTGGCAACCAGTCAAGATATCATACATAACTATATTATACAAACTTGCTTTAGTTTAATCATCTTATACATAAAATATTTTTTTTAAACCGGACTGTGAAATTATGCAGAAAACGTCATATTCAGAACTTTACAAAGCAGACACTCGAATTAAAAGCGAACCGTTAATCTGAACTGTACATCGTTTTAACGTGGATTAATGAGGTCAGTGTAATTATTATGCAGGCACATTACCGACTCGAATTGACTATAGAAATATACCATAGTCATATTAGAATTATATTTCTATATTTTATTTTCTGCGCGGGAGTAAATTAGAAAAGTCGGAAGGAGCTACTTCCTTGTCCGAAACTCCGCTTACTTTTCCGAGTGCTTTAATCACATTAATGCATTCGAATTGGCTATAGAAATATACCATAGGCATATTAGAATTCTTAGTATATCATGAGAGATGGTTAAAATTTACATTTAGCACCAATTGGAATTATCAACGAATTGGACGATTAAGTGCCTGGCAGCTGTAAAATGGATAATAAATGATCCAAAAATGTTTCTTCTTAAAAGTGTTTTTCCATTTTATTATCGATCTTATCACAGACATACATTAAACCTTTACTAAAAAGAGCTAATTTTAGTGTGTACTGTAAATGTAAAGGATGTATGAGAAGACCATAAATCCTCTCTCGGTGTAGACAGTCTAGCCTGTAAATTGTTTCTTTTCTATTAAAAAGTGTGGAGAAATTTTCTTATGCTTGTAAATCTTATATCAGCCGTATCGTAGACCTAGGCTGTCACGTTTACAAAAACGTGTACACGTTTACACGAAACGAATCCTATTCACCTTGAATATTTTTGCAAACGATTTGAACAACACTGAACCACTAATTCAAAATGAATAAGCAGAGTTTCCTATGCGGTACAAGGAGTTATACAATGTGACTTGCGTATCATGACATCTGCGAAAAGGGATCATGATTGGAGGTTATGGCAGTTAAAACTCCTTTTATATGTGTTTTAGAGACTGAAGCTGCAAACATGTAGAAATAAAATTTTATTTTTGGTATTAATAATCATTTTATACCTAAAGGCTTGGGCAGTATCCAGTAGCAAGTTTCATAGTCCAGATGTACACGGAAATATAAAAAAAATATAACTTATTAGATTATATGCTTTCCCATTTGTATGTTTCTTCCCCTTAAGCAACGATTCATGATAATTCCAAAACAAATTGTCTAAAAACTCTCGAAACGGTCAATGTACTTTAATACCCAAGAGAGATGGGCGATAACATCTCTACACGTGACATCGTCTGCTATGTTAATTCAAAACCGACCGACTGAACATCTACCAAAGGCAACATATGTACAACTAATGCCAATGATGGCAGACTTGGTTAAATTAATACTGCTAATGGGAAAAGGTGGTTAACCGAAATAACATCTCAATCCGGACGTATATGTACTGTCAAATACTAGACAGCCCGGCAGTTAAATAAGAACATCTAGGCTGAAACATAGGTTGTCTTATCACGGCAGATAAATATTTTTAATGTTTCTTAAGAACCAGAATTATAGGGCTACTAATGAAAGTTGTCAAAAATGTAGATCTGATTCCATAAATGGTAAAGAAATAGATTAAGGCTTGAAAAAAGGTCGATCGATTACTATAGCTTAATCACTGGATAGTCTCCGTCTGTGCCACCTAGTATAAGATATAGATTATGTTAAAACTGTCATGTTTCTGTACTTACATAAAGAACAAAATGAAGAAACGCAGATAACTTCGTCATCATTTGCGGGCGATAGTTTACTATGAAACACATAAATGTAAAACATTATTCCATCGGATAATTACTCATATTGCATTACGCTAATGTTTTTGCCCTAAGACTGAAATTTGGTGTCGTTTGCATGAAATGTCCCTTAAAGGAGGTTCTATTCTTCCGTGTATTATTGTAGATATGGCGATTATTGAAAATGGAAGTTGGATTAATGCGGTTATTTCAAGGGATAGCAACCTCTTTGGTGAATCGAAATAGTTTAATGTTTCCATGTCGTGATATTTTGCTATACAGTATATTGACAATGTTGAAAATTGAATTCGATGACATATTATATATCAATAATTGTTTAGAAATGTTCACCAGCTTCATTATGCAGTTGAAATCCATCGA
Source organism: Saxidomus gigantea (assembly GCA_032359765.1). Classification (NCBI taxonomy): domain Eukaryota; kingdom Metazoa; phylum Mollusca; class Bivalvia; order Venerida; family Veneridae; genus Saxidomus; species Saxidomus gigantea. Next base: position 21,628 of record JAUMHA010001128.1, read on the forward strand.
CACAGTAGTACCCGTGACAATATATACAAGGAAAGGTTGAAAGATCAATAAAGAAATAAGTATCAGAATCACCATAATTCTTCGTTTAACGCTTGGCACAATGTGTTAATGAAATTTAATTTGTAAATGATGTGTCAAGTGAACTTCCCTAGGTTAGGAAATATATAGTAACAAGATAAAGACCCAGCCCAATGAGCTTGTTGTTTTCAGCCATTCACTATATATATTTTATTCTCTTCACATTGCAAACTTATTGCAGACATATTACCAACGACATGGTAAATAAGCAATTTAAATAATTGATAACCAGGGTTCTTAAAAGTACATACGAAACTGTTAGGCTTATACAACCATCTAAAAAATTTGGAACACTTCAGATTTGTAAAACTGCTATTAAAAGTGTACCTTGTTGCATTACTATAAGTTAATGTAAAAATGGTTCAATATGTTTCATTATTTTCTGTTAACAATTGAGCATAACATTTATATATATATATATATTTATATATAAATACAAGGCATATGAGATAATCTGAGTTATATATATTGCAAAAGTGTTTATAATTCTCTGATGTCACACATTTTTACAAGAACAATTTTCGCATCTTACTGTATCTTACCATTTTATTGATTTATTCCACAAAATTATTAAAACAAAATTGATCCATGGACGCGAGTGTATGAATAGCTTCGTCAAAAATCATAATTAAACTCGTATTTTTTCTACATTCGAGGCCCCGGGGCACAAACTTTGATTTATACACAAACTTCACAAACAGATACGTAAATCAAAACCATAACCGCAAACTCAACTCTTTAATTAATATATTAAAGTAAGAAAATTAAAATGACAGGATGAAAATCACACTGAACAGACTTTTCAGAGTCAAAATGTAAATTAGTGCTTACAACTGAATAAATTCAATACAAATAACACCGGGTGTTATATTTTATATAATTTCTTTTATTCGTATAAGTTATATTGATAAAGAATATAATTTACCGTTCTTATAAAAAAAAAAGAGAAAAATAAAATGTGTTAACAGAAATCAATTCTGTCTGAAAATTAAGTAACTATTAATAGAATCGCATTCTATGCGTTTTATAAATATACCGGTTGCGAAGCAACACCTGGGTCGGACATGTTTGAAATGCAGCCCAAAATACAGTCTTATTGTGGTCCTATAACGGAAAGCGCAGCCCAGAGGAAATGTTTTAATTTTTGTTAATAGATTGTTTATTCAACTTGAAAAGGCTTATATAGTAATGTATGTAATTGCGATGTAAAGTTAGATTTTATGAATAAATGTAGTTAAAACTGCTTCTGTGCGATACAAAGGGATAATACATGTAGTTAATATGCTGTTTTTCCTAACGACATTTTTTTGTATTTGAAATGTGTCTACGCAACTTCTGTAAAACATTCGCTCATTTCAAGTAGATAGCAATGTATATATGAATCTATGACTAATTATCCAATTGCTTTACGGAGTTCTATTAAAATGGAAAAGATCTTTGGCGGCGTCTTTTATGTCTGCACTAAATATTTGGGACATTAATATTTCATTATGCATTGCATATATATCACCTTGACATAAGTTTTTTAATTTGTACTTGACTCATAATGAATTCTATATATTCCAGTCAAAACATAATCATAATAATATTATCTAATAATCATATAATAATGACATGCTTAGAAATGTTATATTGGTTGTAATTCTGCGACTGATTATTTCCATTGACTGTTGTTATATAAACATAATACAGAAATCTATAGACAGCTTTTGCACCTGTGTCATTATTCTCATCAAAACCAAAGGTGTAGCCAATTCAACAAAAATAACATGAACGTACAAATGTAGGTACAAAATGGATAAACACCGTTAAAGTGATCAGCGCAGTAACTGACAAAAGAATGTTTTTTAGATAACGCGTGTACATGTATCATTATGAAATATATTCAAAAATCTATGCATGATTAAAAATGCTGAATATGCATAAAACTCATTTGATAAACGTTTTCTCTCAGCTAAAACCATTCACTCTCTGGACATCACCCGAAATTTAATCAACTGCTGATCAGAAAACAAAATCAATCACAGATACCCATTCGCATGTTATCGATGTTATTAAGCATGTATTTAAAATTGTCCGAGTAGTAAATTAAAATTCTGTTTTCTATTTTACAGGTTCATTGCCATAGTATTTCCAATCAAGGCTCATATTGTGTGTACACGACGGCGAACACTATACGTGATCATCATGGTATGGTTATTGTCCTGTGTGTTAGCTGCACCGACTATGTTGTTTAATATCGTGACCAGCTTCAACAGTGATTCCAATATACAATTCTGCGCACTCGTTTTCCCATACAACCATCTTCGTATGTTCTTAATATTCAAATACACTGAAGCTATGCTGTTTTATTTCATTCCACTACTTGTGCAGATTGTGTGCTATGTTATCATAGGAAAATATCTCTTTATTGGAATTAAAGAACTACACGGGCAAACCGTGCGTCACAGCCCCGGTAACTCCCAGAAATGTTCGGATACCATCAGCGCTCGTCGAGGTGTTATCAAGATGTTAGTGGTCAGCGTTTTACTTTACTTTGTTAGCTACTCTCCTCATCAAGTGCTGCTAATCTACAACACTGTTTCACCTGTGCCCTTCCATCAAAATTGGTCTTTTCTGGTAGGAGTTACAGTTCTGGCCTATCTTAACTCGGCGGGAAATCCAATAATTTACTGCGTGTTTAGTGACAGATACCGACGGAAATTTAAGACAATTTTCACCTGCAGCGCACGTGAAAGCGTCCAGAGTGATACACTGATTCTGCATTCTTCCACCCCGCCGACAGAATACACACTATTGTACAGGAAATCTACAAGAAATGCAAACAATATGAGATAAACAATTACAAACACTATTAGATAAACAATTACAAACAATATTAGATAAACAATTTTTATTCTAACATGATTAACAATTTTGTCTTTATATACGAAGAGTAGAAAAATATTGTTATAATTATTATGCCATTAACAACGCGGGAAACGATATGCCGTCAAAATGACGTCATATTGTGCCGCATAACTGCGTAGAAAATAACGTTTTGCATTTATTCACTTTTTGTAATCTCTTGTCATGTTACAATTGAAATAACAAGGCCTGTCTGAGTGGTTTATAGTTGCGCATCAGACTCCAAATCATTATTTCATAAATATATTATTAAAATTAATAAAGTCCCAGAATCACATTTACAAAGCAGCTCCCATTGTATCAAGAAAGGTGTCTTACTGACAGAAATGACCTTTATTTGTAACAAAACATGCCTAAGCTATTTAATCGATAAGTATATATAACAACATCCTCGGTAACCCAGGCTATTCATTACCAATTGAATATGTGACGGAGAGAAGCGACAGAAATTAACCGTGGGTTCCGACGATGATATAACAAATGTAGAAACATAACGCAGTATTTTAATGATATTGCAAAAAATAAGAAAGGCTTTCTGACAGCTACTTTACTTTAAGAAAAGACTTAAATGCGAAAGAAAGGCATATGTCAACATTGTTTTAGAGAGAATAGAACATGTTTCTATCATTATACTATCAATTAATTTATTTTACTACATGTATATCAGTAGGTTCAAAGTGATCCTGGGACTTTTAGTATTGTCACAAAGACTCTTTCACTGACTGTAATAAATAATTTGAGAAAAATACGAAAGTGTACAAAACAGTCAATGAACTTTGAAAATCACAAAGTTGTCTAAAGTTGGAGCATCGGCGTCGTGTGGAGCTTTTTCAGATTTCATTTACACGCTCATTGTTAATGTGTCTTCGGATTGAAGAAGAAAGCTAATAACTTCTGCTTGCCTTCTGTGTGATAATGCACGTTGTTATGCAGTTGCAAAAATGGACAACTTATAATACGGCGTGATATAAGTGTATGTGAGCTTTTATTTTGGTATAAAATATACTGTTTCCTACTGTTTACAATGTGTATATACATGTGTACTTTTCTTGCATCAATACCATTTGTTTCTATGTATAATCGATAGCATTATCATGCATATGACTGTGTAATAAACTAGATTAGATTTCATTTAAATGCAGATAGATCAAAGTCTGCATGATAGATATAAAGTAATGATAAAATCGTAGAAAATTAGAGCTTAAACCCCAAAATATGAAAATATGTCAAATTGAATAGCGTTTTGATAAAGCTTTACAAGATGTTCTACTGCAGTTTCATGTGACAACTATGGCTAGAAAAGCCTATATCTTTTTCCAATATTCCATATTAACCATAATGTTCTATCTGAACATCTTAGATATGATCGAAATTTACTATTCTATGTTTTGTGCGGACAAATTATCTAGTTAGTTGTCTCATAACATTCAATATTAAAACAAGGTAAAGTTACAGTTGTTAAGTATTGAAATTGATATACACAGACAAGTGGAAGGCAGTTTTAACAAGAGCATTGCGTCTACCATTCAATGAAAATATCTTTTCAAAAGAAAATAAAAACAGTATTTATGTCAACATGCTTTAAATATAGGAATAACTTTTTTGTAATTTTGATATTTGCGACTGTATATACGGTTTTTAATGGTCGCAAATAATTTTTAACGGCGACGACGTTAGCCGGAGCTGTTAAAACTGTTTGCGTCATTAAAACCGTATATACGGTCGCAAATGTCAAAATCACTAAATAGTTAACCCTTTTCTTACGCACAATATGTTTACATGCGATTATTAAAACGCCGTTCGATTTTTGCGACTATATAAACGTTAATTAATAGTCGCAAATTTAAACGACGTCACCAATCAGAAACGACGTTACATCGGTTCTGCGTTAGAATCATAAATAAATTATGTACATTTGTATTTTACATATTTCTCTATGATCACAACAGTACGAATCCTTAACATTTATATGTTTTAAAAGTTTTCCAATCTGCCACTGCATCTGGGGTATTATAACAGTTCAATTGTCGTTTTGTTTTTTATATTTCAAGATTGAGATAAATTATCATTTGTAACCTCCTGTGCATTGTCAGCTGATTCTTAACTCTGTCACATCGAGTAAATCATAGAGTAAATAAATTATAAAACACTAAATAAAATACGTGGTTAACGTATTCTCCATAAAATATCTTATGAACAAAAGGGCCAAGATGGCTCTATATTGCTCACCTGGCTACCATTGGCTAAAATAGAGGATCATCAATAGCAGAATTTTGATCTTGTCCTCATGATTTTCTTCTATATAAGCCTATGTAAAATCAAATGATCCCCGGGCAGGGTCAATTTTGACCAGGGCGTCAGGATTTGAACAATCTTGGTAGAGCGTCACCAGGTAAATGCTAAATATCTAAGCTCTATGCCTTGTGGTTTCAGAGAAGAAGATTTCTTTAATTTTCCTATATAAGCCTTTATAAAAACAAATGACCCCCGAGTAGGGTCAATTTAAATCCGATGGTAATAATTTTCACAATCTTGGTAGAGGTTCATTTGGTAATGTCACATGCTAAAAATCTAAGCTCAAAGCCAGGAAGATTTTTAAGTTTTTTCTACATTTAGCCTCTATTAAAACAAGGGACCCCATAGAGGGGTCAATTTTGAACAAACTTGGTAGAGGTTCACTAGGTGATGCATCATGCTACATATCTAAGCTCTAAACCTTGTGGTTTAAGAGGAGAAGATGTTTTAAGTTTTTCCTATATAAGCCTATGGAAAAACAATCGATCCCCGAGCAGAATCAATTTTAACCAAGATGTCATAAGTTGAACAATCTTGGTAGAGGTGCACTAGGTAATGCCTCAAGCCAAATATCTAAGCTCTAGGCCTTTCTATTCTTGAGAAGAAGATTTTCAAAATTTTTTCCTTTCTGTGTCATAGCATCCAAAGGTGTGCATTTTTGAAATTAAAGGAACGTACTTTTAGGAGATACGGATATTCAAAGCTTAACTTTTGCTTTCATAAAAACGTATGCATTTATGGCATAATTATAACTAGCCGTTCTATATCTTCAATAAAAGTTTGCAAGCTTGCAGTAAATCGAAAAATATGCAACGATTCTGAATACAGAATAAAACAAAAACGATAGACATTCAACGGGGTTTTAGTTTTTAAGCAAATAGAACATAGCTGTATTTGAAATCGTTAAAATTATATGAAAAGCAGTTACGACTGGAACATTCCTAAAGTTTAGTACCATTTCAGTGTCATTATTTATGATTGGTCTGTTGTTTTTTCTCCTCTACAAGCAGTTGCTATCATATGCAAATTCCACGTGCATCAGCTCATTTTTTATGCTCGTGAATTCCTGCTCATTTGTACACAAAAAGTTAATGTGGTTGAATAACATCGCCTCTGCAGTCTTCTTTTTTTAGACTGCTTTTAAGGGGTATAAATGGTTATTGTTTCACTATAAGTCGTTTTTTCTCCTACAATCATGTGATCTTGATCAGTGAAGATTATGGTTTGGATACTTTCCAATATAATTGTAGTATAAAGATACAAACTTACTTTAGCACTAAATTACATTGCATCATTTGTTACCGATATAACTTTCATTTTCTACGCGGAAGTGATTTTAAGCAATGAAATGGTGGCAAACTATAAAACTTGTATATTAACCTAAGCTATCGTCCAATATGGTCTTGCTCTGGTAATGTTGCAAGTCCTGTTTACCAGCAATCAGACATTGCGTATAGCAGGTTGGCCAACATATGACAAAATGTGCGACATGATATTTGAAGTCACTGGCCTTGAACTTTTTTATTTCAGCAAGCGAGAGTCAGGGTGAAACTTTTGGGTCACTGCCTTTACTGACTGCATTCAAGCGTTAATATAAAGTTACAATAAAATATAACAAGAGGGCCATGATGACCCTATATCGCTCACCTGAGTACAAGTGCACTTGCCTGGTGGGCGTGGTCAATTTGGCCCAAAAAGCGTGATTTGAACAAAGTAGGTGGAAGACCATTAAACAATGTTACATACCTAATATCTAAGCTCTAGGCCATGTGGTTTTAGAAAAGAATAATTACAAGTAATTACTATACCAAACGACCCCTGGTCAGGGTAAATTTCAATTCTGGAGATATGAATTGAACATACTTTGAGAGGTCTGATAGACACTGTTACAGACTAACTATCTAAGTTCTAAACCTTGTGGTTTTAAAGAAGATTTTTAAAGGTTTTCCTATATATGTCTATGTTAAACAAGTGACCCCTAGGCGGGACCAATATTGACCCCGGGGTCATAATTTGAACTAACTTTAAAGAGGTCAACTATACACTATTAAATACTGAATCTCTAAGTTCTAGACCTTGTGGTTTTGAAGAAGAAGATTTATCCTACAGAGACATATGTAAAATCAAAAGACATTTGGACCCGGGGGTCATAATTTGAGCAATTTTGGTAGAGATCCACTTAGCAATGCTACATGCGAAATATCCAAGCTCTTGGCTTTGTGGTTCCAGAGAAGATTTTTACAATTTTGCCTATTTGATGACATAGCAGCCAGAACAGCATGGAATATAATTCTTGGAACAATTTTGGTAGAGCTTCATGCAAGGAATATCCCTGCCATGTTTCATCAACATTGGCCCAGTGGAGATGTCGTTTGAAGCAAAATGTTGACGGACGACGGAAAAAATTACATATCTATAAATCGTCGTTTAACCAAGCATAAAACATGCCAATATAAAGACATTCTGAAAACACATTTAGGAAACGTCATCAATATTTTATGTGCATACACATAAATCAGAGAGTTCAACTGCATCATTTGATTATTCATCTGAGAGTCAACTATATATGATGAATCAAACGCTCATAGAAATGATGTATGTGCTTAGGATACAAAAAGCAATACATCAAAACTCAAAAATATATCATTTAGAGGCAAAATGCAATTTATTTTCACCAGTTCCAACATCATAACTGAATAATGCTCAACAACAGATTATGTCTATATACGAATTAGTAAAACAAAACTTTACAGTCTGCAAATGAGTGATCTGTTGGAAAACATTTAAGTAGAATTAAACTAAAAATCAGAGAATGTCAAAATATTTGCAAAATAATCACACACAACTGAAATCATTTAAACTCATTAATGAGCATAATGATACAAGGTCAAAGTTCGTTTTGCCACTCAGCTGTCGGCTAGTCTTATTCTGCTAAGGTAAAAACAGTCTCTTTTTTACGGTTCCATATATGTTAGGCTTTGCTGGAACTAAAGCTACTTTTGGTATAATGCGTAATTTATATTATTTACAATTACTCGTATCTTTCAATATAATTATTACTTTACGCTGCAACCCCGAGAAAACAACATGACTATTAAATTGACAACACATATATTTTCAACGTTTTTTCATTGGCACCAGAAGTCCTTGCAGCCAGCACATGTATGTGTTAAACTGAAAAGTCTTATTACAACAAAAAAGCCATGTTGTGTAAAAAATAATTTCTACAAGAGGAACCCATTACAATTTATGTTGAAGCAGCTCGTTCATAGCTTCGAGTGATTTTTTTTTAATGATATACCAACACAGACAAGAGGGCTATAATGGCCCTTTCTCACTCACCTGTCTACCATTGGTTATAATAGAAGGTCATCAATAGCAGAAAAGGTCAATTTTTACATTTGGCTCATGATTTTTCTCTGAATAAGCCTATGTAAAAAAAACCCCGGGCAGGGTCAATTTTGACCCGGGGGGGTGGGGGGGGGTCATGATTTGAAAAATCTTGGTAGAGGGCCACAAGGTAATGCCATATGCTAAATATCTAAGCTTTAGGCCTTGTGGTTTCAGAGATTTTTAAAAAGTTTCCTACATAAGCCTATGTAAAACAAGTGACCCCCGGAAGGGGTCAATTTTAACCCGGGGACCACTTGGTAGAGGTCTACTTGGTAATGCAACATGTTAAATATCTAAGCTCAAGGCCTTGTAGTTTCAGAGGAAAAGATTCTTTAAGTTTTCCTACATTAAGCCTATGTTAAAACAAGTTACCCTCATGCGGGGTCAATTTTGACCCAGGGGTCAACAAGAGTTTTGCATAGAATGGAATTATTTCAACAATTATGAAAGGGCTTTATGCAAGGAAATCCCTGTCTCGCTATATCACCATTGGCCAAGGGGTTTCAGAGGAGATGTCTTTTGTAGGAAAACGACGTACGATGGACGCCGGACAGATTGCGATCCTAGTAGCTCACTCTGGCACGAATGATGGTAAGAATAAACAACACAAGTGAAAATCTACATTGATATGAGAAAATCAGGAGAAAATCCGTAGAAAATGTTGATAAGCTGGTTTTAAATACAACCCTTCTCTATACAAGTATGTTTATATTGAAATTTGAAAAGCATTTGTTACGCTTTACAATTTGGAAGCTTATAATATCAAAAATAAATAACAACAATTTACATGAATTTAAACTGGAACCTATTGATGATTCGTTCTAAAATATAATTTCAGACAGTTCGAAAAACCTGAGAGCAAGCAGCCTATTAACCCTACAAAAACATTTATACTATCTGAAATTAACATGCCCCGCGGAATGTTACGTTAATTTCACTTTCTTACTACTTCTTATGAATCTAATATGGATATCCGCATTCACAAGATAGATGAAAACAGACAGTGCCAATTAACCAATTCTTTTTAACTGGAGGAGCATGTGACCGATACACACCAATAAAAAAACATTCTACAACCAAAACACAGCCACGGAATTATTTACGAAACGTTTTAAGTAGGCACAACATTTTATATATTGGGAGCATTTAAGGAAATGGGACTCAAATAACGAAATATTTCAAACATCTATTCCGCTCTACACGCTTTGTCCGTTCAAAATGATTAAACATGACAAACACTGGTCTCGCAATATAACTAATTCAATCACAGGAGAAATAAAAACTGATCTCGGACCCGTGTCACATGTTGTAATTTATCTTACTATCTCGACAAGAAAGTGTCAAGCTTCGTTAGGCCTAATGATCTCTGTTGCTAGGTTTCCAGCTTATTGTTTTGATTCCTTAGAACAAAAAGAATACTGAATGAATAGCGAAGTAAATGTCTCGTCAGATTAGTATAAAGACTGGAACTATATGCTTATTTATATGACTGCAATAACGGATGTTGTTTAGTTTGCGACTAAAGTGCAAAAGCTGCATTAAAGCTCACAATACAATACTTGATAATTTGAGTTTTATTCTGAAATAACAGTCATTCGCCATTGCAAAGTAATTCAAACATTTTACACCTCACTAAGTTATGTTGTTAAAAATTGTGTATATAGAGACTACATTGTGCATGTTGATGCACGCATTCTATGCTACGAATAATTTCGAGAAATATGAAAGGTGCTTGTTCAATGATCAAGCGAAAATGACAACATCAACGGGTTGGCTCAAACGGGATAAGAAGATCAGGACGTAGCACAAATTTGGGCGAATATCCGAATGTATGCCAACGTGGGAATCGATTTTGCCTAACTCCTTAATTGCCACTAATTTAGCAACTCTTATCTGTGATAAGGTTTATTATCAGTAACAGTGTATACAGAGCTAGGGAAAGAGATGCCACATGTAACTTTAGTTGTCTTGCGTATAGCATCCAAATAAATACAGTTAAGGGACAAACATGAAGAACGCAGAACAGAACAGAACAGAACAGAA
>JAUMHA010001129.1:0-21495 GCA_032359765.1 Saxidomus gigantea
TAAACACAACCTTTTCTACCAATCAGGTAATGTCTCATTTAATCTTACGGTTTTCCCTGTACTTTTTTCAGCCAATCGCTGAGCCGGACTGCAATAGGATCATCTGACCATAATACATCTATTAACCAATATGTATAATTTTATTTGTAATCGATAAAGTGTATTAGGTTATAATATAATGTATGTAACATAGTCTTGCATGCCTATGACGTTTCTGGAGTCGAGGACATTTAAAGTTTATACGTGCAACCTTAATATAAATGGTAAATATAATTGCACCTGACACATGAACTCCTTAATGGGGCACGCCCACAGAGATTTCAGAGATGAATACTTACTATGAATTGCCCGAACAAATACAAAGTAATGTCTTATGTATTTATTAAATCATAAAATAGTGGATAGTGACTTATACTACTTAAGATATTTACATTACAAAATAGTTCAGTCGGCATCATTTATTTTCATTTGACTTGCAGGGAATAATTTAATGATTAACAAAATGTACCTTAACAGAAGGAAAGGCGACGATTGATCATAATTTCATCAGACACAAAACTACTCTAGGGCTCACACAGAGAGATGACGCAGAAAAAGTGTAGTTTTTAGTCAGGAATCAGGAATAAGGGCGGATGTTGGCGGGTGTGTGAGCCCTTAAAAAGTCTTGTGTCTGATGAAATCATGATCAATCGTCGCCTAACCTTCTGCGAAGGAAGGCTAGCTTAATCTTCCAATTGCATCCGACACATAAACTCCTAAATGGGGCCCGCCAACAGAGATTTCAGAGATGAATACTTATTATAAATTGTCCGAACAAATACAAAGTAATATCTTATGTATTTATTAAATCATAAAATAAAAGTGGATAGTGACTTATACTACTTAAGATATGTACATTACAAAATAGTTCAGTCGGCATCATTTAGTACACTTGTAGCACGGCATTTGTATCCGATACTATTTGTTAGTTGTTATATCTGGCGAATGTTTTAGCATTACTCCAGCCTGTGGCAGATTTCCAGTATACTTTAACTTTTACCACGTCGGAATTTAATCATAACGAACAAACTTTTTAATCCAACACTTTTAAATGTTACACACACAATCACAGACTATTAGCCGTTTTCTACTCTCATAAAGAGCATTTCACATACTATATATACTATGTTTTCCCGCCAAAACATAGAAAGCAAGAAAAGCAAATATAACGAAATTTGGAGCACAAGTAACTGTAAAGAACAAATTTTCCAGCCAAATATAAATGGAGTAAGTTTTAGCATAAAACTCATGTAACAATATTTGGAATAAAATAAAGAATAAACACAAAAGGAGAAAAGCAAATAATCATAATTATACTTATCGTGATATTCACGACACGACAGCCGACAGCTGTACTATCTCACACAGCATTATTTTAAGAAACAAAAGACGATATACAAATGAGAAGACCATATTTACGTCACTGCAGCAAATAATGAATATTAATTGTATATATTCACCCCTACATATAAAGATATTCTTGCAGATTGTTCTTTAGAGTTCGTCAAAACATTCAATCGAAATAAAACAAACAAATCATCACAAGCCTTTTCATAAAGGTGCAAAATATGTAATGACATTTCTTCAACAGAAATGACTCAGATAAGTTTTATAGAAAAAACAGTTTAAAACACAATGTAAAGTTTTTGCGTCTTGAATGAATTTACAATTTTGAGTTTCGTTTCATTGTATATTGATGTACGTAACCGTGTAAAAATAGGTTCACCGTCACGATAGGTCGTGTATTAATAGCTTGTTCGTGACCACACTTTTACTTCAGTATGCAATGTCCATCGTTCCATTCCTGTTGGTCTATTATTTGAACATCACTTTCCCGTAGATCTAATTTTCCCTGATCATTATCATCGTCACTTAACAAATTCCTATCACTGTTACTTGACTCCTCTTTCTCACAGAATTCATGGATTTCTTCTAAACTTGTGTCATCACTGATCGATGTATCTTTTTCACAAACATCACTACCATCATATGCATCATCTTTATCACCAATATACGCATTTGACACATTGATCTCATTCTCACTGAACATGTCCTCATCTTTGTCGCACGGCATTCTATTATATTTACCCATTTCATTTTCAATGAGCACGTCATCTTTATCACGAAACTCACAATTTTCTTCGCAATATAAATCACTTTCATTGTATTTGCTTGACACAGAATCTTTCATTTCAAGTATAACACCCGTATGGTCACTTGCTTCACTATTATCTTCTCCACTTGCTACTTAAGCTTTTTCACTAGATGCATGCATTTCTTCACTTTTCTTCACAGGTTCATCTTTTTCAATTTGTATGTACACTTTTTCACCTTTGAAACTGCTATCATCTTTAACACTTAACACCTTTTCATCCCTTTCTTTCAACTCATTTTCAACTGTTGTCACTTTATCCTGTTGTATCGGCTCGTCTTTATTGCTGAATGTTCTCACTTGTGTTTGATGTCACATCGATTTCAGAATTGCTGCGCATTGTCGTATCGCCTCTTGTTGTATGATTTTATTTCGACCGACGTGTATCATAAGCTGTTTGTCTCGCCAAGTCCGAGTTAAATACATGCACTTATTTACGATTCAGTCTTAAATAACCACATCTAATTTACTTTAAGTAACATGACTCTATCGGGCATTTGAAATATCCATAAGTGTCACTATGCTTTTCCATTACTTGCCGCTTCAAATTTCGTTTAAGTCTATAGGATCCGTTGCATGTGTCACAGGCAAACATTTTGTAGTATGAAATGATCAGATTTGATTAAAATATTCAATTTGAAGCAATGCTCATTTGACACTTAACGCAATACTAAAATACACGTCCTTCTTGAACAATTCACTGAGAGATAATAAGCGGATTAAAAGTATGGACAGTTTCTCGTTTTACACGTGCAATTCGTGGAATTAATATCGCTTTATTTCTTTGTGGCAAACATATTTTTGCTTCATGACCTTTGCTCCGATTTTCGCGACTTTTGAATCACGGGCTTTTTGGTTTATTAATCTTGCTCCGAATTTTGCGCTTTTTTCAGTCACATTATATTCCGTTTGAAAAGACTGCTTCACTTGTTTCATAAATTAAATTGTTCAAACATTTGCATATATTTTTACAGAATCGGGACACTCCCCACAGAAAAGTAAACTAGCGTTATTTTCCTTTAATTATATCTTCATTTTCCTCATGTCTTTAAGAAGATGATTGCACTTCAATAAAACAACGTTTTATACGTCCCCTTGATACTGTTGCTGCTTGTCTGGATATTTTTGTGTCATTTTCATTTCATGTTCTTCAGAATGTCTATTTTTAGGAATTGATGCACTTGTAGTTTCTAACGGATGATAAAAACATAGCGGTCTCTTTAACTCTAATCCAGATGTCGATTAAAGTTTGGCAGATCGAATACGGCCGTCTGTGCTTTTGATTAAATGAATAATTTTTCCAAGTCTCCAACTACCTTATGGAACATTATTCTCAATCAACACTATATATACAATACTTTGCTTGATTCTTTCCTTGTTTTGAATGCGTCTGAGATCTTTTTCGAAGACTGGATAAGTATTTTCCATACCATATCCTCCAGAATGAATTCAGCAATGTTTTTCGTTTTTCCAGATTTGTAATAATCTGTCAGCAAAGCTGTCACTTATCTTAAACTCTGGATCATCTTCAGCCATTTCTGATTCCGGAATGCCTGTTTTGTTTTATTCAGACAGTTAAAATGAGCAGGCGTTAATGTTATGGTAGAATTTATGTCATCCCCAACGTACACTTGAGGACGATAATTGACAACTGCTTCGGCCTATTTTAAGACAGTGTGTAGTTGATCTCTGTTTAGTACCTTTTCCCCAATTGATTTCCATTAAGATCTCTTTATCAATCCAACCAACCGTTCATACAATCCACTCATCCAAGGAACAATGTCAATAATGAATCTCCATTTTATTCCAACGCTTGCACTATAGTTTTTAACATCTTCACTTTTAACCACACTTTTCCATTTGGCATGCTATTTTGAAATGCATCGCATTATCGCAAACTATTTCACTTGGTGTTTCTTTCGAAGCGATCAATCGCCTTTAACAATTCACGAACGCGTCATACATATTTTGGACCATTTCCAAGTACACAGCTCTTGTCACCATGCAAGTGAATAAACACATCCATACTTTTTTCAGTTTCCTGTTCTATAATGTAAAGTGGACCTAGGTAGTCTAGACCTATATACGTAAACGACGTACTCTCGGATACTGGTACTCGTGGGAACGCCGCCATCGGGGGCATTTTGTATGGTCCACCTTCTACCTTACGACATACTGAACACGAGTTTAACACTTTTCGAACTGTAGCTCTTCCACAAGGTATCCAGTATTTATGTCTAAGTTTTCTTAACGTTTGTGAAACACCCGTGTGGAGCATTTGCTTGTGCTCTTTCTCTATCAACATCTTCTTGAATTTGTCATTGTGTGGAAGGAGCAACGGAAATGGTTCCGTTAAACCAGCGTTTTCTAGACCACCTTTGCATCGCAATAATCCATCATCGTCAAGAATAATTCCAAACTGAAGTTGTTACTTTTCCTTTCTTTGGTGGATTCCAACACATCGCTGAAATGTTTATGTTGAACATGCGTCAACCACAACTTTTCAGCTTGTTCCAATTCTTCTGATGTCAGTATGACTTATTGACCTTTTTTGCTTTTATTGTTTTTACAAAACGTACCATTATGGCGCTTATTGTCAGAAGTTTCGACAAAAATGAGTAACGATTGCAGTCGATTTCAAAAGGCGCAACTTTCAAAAAGTTTCACAATTTACCACCATTATATTGGATTCTGTTGACTAGTTGTTGCTTTTAGTACTTCTCTTTGGCTTAGTTTCAATCTCAAATTACTGTGTAATCTTTTAATTTTCTGTGTCATTTGCAGAGTTAACTGGCAATTCTGAGGTATCTCGTGTTAACCATTCTGGTCCATGCCATCAGATTTCGCTGTGTAGTAACTTTACCAATGAGCAGCAACGACTCACTAGATCGGCCGGATTTTCCTGAGATTGAAAATATTGAAATCTTATGTCACAATGAGTTTTAATTTCGCTCACTCTGTTGTTGAAAAACACCGACAGCGATCGCGTTGACGATATCAATTTAAACTTACACTGTGAGTCTGTTAATAAGTACACAGCGTGTTTAGGCAATTTTACAAATGCGACACATCTCACTCCAATTAAAACTGCCATTAATTCTAAACGAGGGATGCTGATGCCAGATACAGGCACAAGACGCGACTTTGAAAATATCAACTTAAGTGTTTGCTCCATTTCTCCAATTTGCATTAAATACAGTAGATCACTTTAGCACAAGCTTATTTCACAGAAACAGAGGATCATATTTTTACATTCATTTCCTTTACCTGATGCCACACACCTTGGTATTTCATTACTGGGTATTTTTCATTCGTGTCTTCTTGGATCGACCTCCATGCTCTTTGACCTTCACAATCTAAGCTTTGATCCCACTAAACGCGTTTTTTCCCGAGAGTTTGAGAGAAATACCTCAGGCGTACCGCCTTCATATATTGCAAATTACTTTGGCCCATTTTGACACAGTAGATTAATATCCAAATAACACTCAAAACGATTCACTTTCTTTCGTTTCATTTTTTCATTGAACAGCTCACAATGCGCACAATGATAACTCTCGGGTTCCGGCACCAAAGAATGTGGCAGATTTCCAGCATACTTTTATTTTTACAACATCTGAATTTAATTATAACGAACAAACTTTTAAATCCAACACTTTCAGTTTTCATTATTTTCTAAATCCAAACTTTAAATGTTACGCATACATTGACAGACTATTATCCTTTTTCTACTCTCATAAAGAGCATTTCACATACTATATATACTATGTTTTCCCGCAAAAACGGGCAAAGCAAGAAAAGCAAATTTAACGATATTTAAAGTAATTGTAAAGAACAAATTTTCCCGAAAAATATAAATGGAGTAAGTTTTAGTATGAAACTTATGTAGCAATATAAGGAGTAGAATAAAGAATAAAAACAAAAGGAGAAAAGCAAAGAATCATAAATTTCACTAATCGTGATATTCACGACACAGTCTGCTGTTTTTACAATGTCAATATGAACGCCTTTGTAGAATATATGTGATGCTAAAGCCGACCTACTACTGCGTGGTTGAAAGACATCGCTAACATAACCAGTTTAATCCAACGTCCAGCTGTTTGTTTTGAAGGTGGTCTGTGAGGTTTTGTTGTAGATATTAGCAATTGTTCCCGAGTTCTAAGATATGTTGTTCTGTTTATATATGCTTCTTTTGTTTTAACAGTACACAGTCACTCATTTAGAGTGTATGCTTGCAAGAATATTTGGTTCTAAGTGAACTACTGGTCTGGTTTGTTTCAGCACCATACATATTGTAATTGTTAATTTATTGTGCGAGGTATCAATATCTGATATCTTTATCGAGTGTAAAGTTTGACATTATTGTGTTATTAATATTAGTAATAGCGTGCAGAGTTAACATGATAGTTATAGTAATGAGGCAGTGTTCACATCTGTTATATAACGCAGAACAGTTTTGACATTCTAGATAGTCCGATATCGCGACAATGCCGGCCTTTCATAATATGAACCTTTCATAAATCTTGTAATTAATTCATTATAATGAACGTTTACATTTCCTATCAACTTTACAAATCCACTAATTGTCGATCTAGCACTGTTTATCGTTCTGCAACTTAATCGTTATATGTATAGTGTAGATACGAATCCAAGCACAGTGTTTATATATGGGTTAAAGGATTTTTCTTCCCCTGGTAGTAATATAGCCACTCTGTAAGATAAGTGTTATATTGTTTCCTTGTTGTTTTTTGCCAAGGTCGAATGATGAGTTTTCTAGCTGTTTATGGTATTCCCCGCATTGCTGTCCTGATGTAGCGAAAGGTTTTTTCCTAAATAGATGTTTCTTTTCTGGATTGTGCTTGACTGTTAGTACCCTTTGTGGATTTGGGAGTATAAAGCATTGACACCATGCCTGGGTTGGCCATATGGGGGCAATCATTATTGCTTGTGTACCATCTTCTTATGCGTTGTATCAGACTGTAAGGAGGAAATTTAAAAAATAAACTACGCAACAGGTTAACGAACAAAAGCATCAAGCCGTTGCATTTGGTTCTGGATTTCGAGTTACATATTTCTTTGTGTTTAGTCTGATCGCGAATAAATAAATTTGTAGACACGGAAAGTGAATTAATATTTTAACAAACACTTCATCAGTTAGAGCTGAACATTCAAGACCATCATTGCCAGTTCTGCTTAGTCTGTCTGCCTATTTGTTTGAAACTCCTGCAATATGGAATGAAGATCCATGTAGATTTATTTCGATGTCTACGGGCGATTTCATCAATTGTCTTATATTTGCCACCGTATTTGTTTATGTAGTGGTATTGTCAGTATATAGTCTAACATGTGCATTGATTACATCTTTGCGAACTGTTGTTATACCGATTTAGCATGCCCTCAATTCTAGGATATTTATATGAAGTTTCTGTTCATCGGCTGACCAAAAGCCTTTTGAGTAAAAATTGTTCGTCTTGTCGAATACCCCAACATTTTAAGAATGGCATCTGTAAATATCACAACGTCAGGGTCGCGTACCAATATATGTTTCAGGCTGCCCTGTATATTGTCTATCAACCAATTTAATAAGCCATCAATATGAGGACATCTTTAAAGATTTGGAATTGCCTTTGTGAATATTTAGCTCTTTTCCTTTTACTTTTTCTGATGGTCTGAGGAAAAGAGTCGAATTTTGGACACCTGGTTCCGCCGCGTTCAGTTTTCCTATTAAATTTGCGAAATACTTTATTGTTGGTCCTTTTGTGTTTTTTAATTCTTTACAAAGTTTTATAAGATCTTGTATTCTTTCTTCTGTTAACCGTACCGTCATTGTATCGGAACATAAGATTAATTTTAAGGAAGTGAGTCTATTACACGGATTAAGAACGGTGCTCTTTAGATAAATTGTTAAACCTAATATGTCCATCAAATTTATAAACGGTATCATAAACATTGGCTATGCAAAATTAATAGTTTAGTCCTATTAACCACAAATCGTCTATGAAATGTGCGCTTGTGTGACCAATTGACCTCAGATAAGCAAACACTGGCTTGAGATTATTGTCCAGATTCATATGCTGAACATCGGTTTTGCTGAGAATGGGAAAAAGTAAGACAAGTTATGCAAATCACACATTCTTGCAATACTCATTCTATTTCATGACAAAAGATACCATTGAATTGTTATTTTATTCATACTGTCCATAAAAGGGCCCGTGTCAGTTTCAGCATTTCGTTGCTTCGTGTGCCCATCTAAATTCAATACACGGCGAGATAGAGACTTCTGTGCCTTCTCTCAGGCCATTTTCCGTTACATATTAGTTGTCAAATACGTCAGCCTTTGCTGCAGAGTTGATCGGAAATAGCCTCGTTATGAGTGTTCTGGTATACAAGCAAGTGTGCCGATTTCGGTTATCGGCACACGTCGTCACGAGATCGTTTTATCGGCCCATATCACTGAAATTCAAGGCAATTTTGATACAATACATAGAAACATGTTGAAAAGCATATTCGTTGTTGGATAATACACTATTTCCTTAACAAAACAAACATACAGGGAATAGGAATAGGAATGCGAGATATCAGCTATTCCAAATGGGGGTATTAACTATTCGAAATGGTTATATTACCTATTGCCTTTGAATAGGTGATAACACCTATTTGAATTGGTTGAATCACCCATTCGAATAAGTGATAACAGCTTTTGAAATTGATATCATCTATTGGAATAGATGATAATTATTAAGTATTAGAAGTTTTTTTATAACGAATGATCAGTTTATTGATTCAAACAAATATTTTTATCACGCATTCGAATACGTGATATCACATATTTAAAGAGAAAAAATGATATTCAAATGGGTAATACTTACCCAGTCTTTAAACTGATAGACGAAGTAGGTTATATCCCCTATTTTCAAAATGGTGATAGTTTCTATTGCATTTGATTAGGTGATATCATCTTTTTAAAGAGGTGATACCACAATATGCGATATCATATTTTGGAATAGAAAGTATCATTTTTGAAAAGGTTATTTGATGTTACCCAAACGATCAGTTGATATCACATGTCCAAAGGGAAAACATAGTTTCATCTATTCAACTTTTGCCTTTGGTGATATCAGTTATTCCCCCATTTATATTGGTGATATAACATAATGGAAAGGTATAATCACATTTTCAAAGACAATACTAGATAGTATCACCAATTCGAATAGTAACTGTTGATATCACCTATCAATAGCAAACTCGATATCACTTATTTACATATTCGAACGGATGATAACACCTTTTGTGACAGGCATTATTACCTTTTCAAATGGAACAGATTATATCACCAACTCGAATGACTGATGTCGCCAATTCCAAAGACAAACATTATATTTACTATTTCCTCTGAATAATATCACAATTTCTAATATAATTTCTGATATCACCTTATCTATTCTCGATTAGTTGACATCTTCAATTCAAATGTGTACTATCGCAAAAGTGCTTGCAATTGTGAAACGGCACCCCATAGAAAAACAGATGTCACATTGATACTGTCATTGAATATTTCAGTAACTAAAATGCTTACCTCTCTTTGTTTACTCGGTTGGGACAAAAAATGTAACAGGTTGAAAAAATACGCTTTTGAAAACTACGTGAAACGTACACGGATATTGACACTACAGCAACTATTGGTTTCAAATTAAGGGGAAATAAAAGTGAAATGCATTTACGTGACATACTTTGAAGATTATCATTTATTATTTTCTTTAGAATACAATTATCGTATAAAGATGAGCATTACCTTTTTGTTGTTATTTTGATATGTATACCAACCTACAACACAAATCGACAGTACGTGGAGCGATCTAGTTCTTTGATACCTACCCAAGTTTGGTAAGCGAACCTGTATCTGGTTTTTATCACTTCTCGTGACAAAATGTCTTCAAATGGTAACATAGTCAGTGTAAAATGAAACAAATTATTTGCAGAGACTTGTGCTGCGTATTTCAAAGGTATTCAAAGTACTTTTTAAGGAAGACTTTAAATGTCCGATCGCTTGTGTAAAGGCTGCAAGCGTATACACTCTAGTTTTTATATGTTCTACAATTTTGCTGAGTAAGCTCCCATAGCGGTGATCTTTATACTATATATGATGCAGTGATGAAAGATTTTCTGAATAGTCGATTTTTGTGTCGCCATTTCTTAAGATTTCTGCATTAAGCGTTAAAATTGTACTGCTTATGACAAAAGAGTCATAATGCCGCTAAATTTCGTATCGTAGAACAAGGTCATATTTGATAGAGTTATACCCCTTTTAGTACTTAGATTTTGTCACGAAAACTTAACGTTGGAATAACTTTGTTATTTCTTAAGATTTCTTCATCTTACTTTCAAATTGCAATGCTTATGACATAAGGGTTGTGATGCCGCCACATTTTGTAAATCAATGTCATATTTGATAGAGTTATGCTCTTTTTTTAAACTTAACGTTGGCTATAACTTTGAAATTTATTAAGATTTCTTCATCAAACTTTCAAACGGCATTGCTTATGACAAAAGGGTTATGGTCTAAATTTTGTAGAACTAGGTCATATTTGACAGAATTATGCCCATTTTTGTACTTAGATTTTGTCAAAACATTATTGGTTATTCTGACAAAGCGTAAGAGGGCGACACAAGTGTTTAACTTAACACCAATCTGGTTCAACAGAACAACGTACAAATAGTAGATAAACCATGTTTTGAATATAAAATATACTTATCCACACTGCAGACTTTATATTACGTTTAAGGGTAAGTTTAAACGATCAGCCAAGGAATTTAACTACATTATTTGGAAAAAAAACCGGACACGGATTATTTGAAACAAATCTTTAAATAGGTAATTACATGCTTTCTTATTTCGCCCCAAAATCTTAGTCATGCAGATGATATCATTCGAAAAACTGGAGAAGACATATTCGGAAGATGCATGACAAGGCTTTTTTAAACATTAAATGGTTATTGGATCAATCATTCATGCAAGATATTTTCGCATTTATGACTCTTTACTCTTGGGGTCTTAATATTTGTATGTTATGGCCTTAAACATATAATCCACCTATGAAAAAAGTGGAAAACTGCCTATAATTCACTCATCCTTCACAAATTAAGTTCATAGTCGACATAATTTACACTAAGGACAACATTCGACCGCTCGTAAAGTTCAGAATTTTTTTGTTCTGAAGAGGAATGTTGATGCAACGCACCTACGACAAATTATTAGCATAGCATCATATTCTGTTCTAGGAACTGTTATGAAACGTGGACGTAAGCACATTAGTTTTGGCCATGACTTAAGCAAAATTAAGGCATTTTATATTGCAATTTTCTTTACTAAGATATGCTCAGTACATTAAAAACGCAACATTTCGAAGTCAAATATTTTCATTAACTTAAATTCTGGAAACATCAGTTGCATAGCTTCTTATTGTCCTGTCCATTGACCATGGACTTGTGTTAAATTTTTCACGACACGAAAAAAATATTGAAAGCGTAAAAATCGTAAAAATCTGTATTTGCATTTTGATTTTATTATCTTTTCGAAAAGCTTAACAATGCAATTTACAAATTTTACTGAACAGTAACAAAGATCGTCATTACCGATACCAAAATATTTCTTTTAAATCGCCGAAATCACCTTTCAATTCCAGTATGTCTATCCAGGTTGTAATTTTGTTAAAACTTGGCATAATTGAAAAGAAATGTTCATTTTCTGACGAATTTTAAAATAGTTAAGCATTATGTCGTAAATATACGGCACAATTTCATTTAAAATTAAACCCAAAAAATGAATTTTCATTGGTGCAAAAGCCACTGTTACATGTTATTTCAGATATAAACGATCATTTGCAATCAGCAATTTTCAAGACTTCACCCCTATTTTCTTTAGCGGAAACAATCAATTTTGTTAAAAATGCGAGCCGGCGCTATTTTTCTTGCGCAGTATAATCTATATTTGAATTATCTGTTGATTAAATAAATAAAAGTTTCGTTTTCAGGAAGAAAAAGAGACTCAAATGAATGAAACAAACTTGAAATTAAGGATTATATTGAAAATCAAGCTCTAAGCATGTTATAATGCGTCAAGAAATTAGTCAATTTGTGTTCCCTTTTCTAGCTAAAGTTTTGAATAGGAAAATAAAACTATATACTGAAAGGCTAAAACACAAAGAAAATGAAGCAAAAACAGATTTAACTCTTAACACCAGTATTCTCAGTTTGTCTTTTATCACTGTGTTCTTGTAAAATTCATATTTCGGGGTGTACTGGACTTTCCGGTAAAGATAGGGCTCATGTTTGAACCAGTTAGCCTTGGTCTGACTTTATGTACTAAAATCTGATACATGTACTTGCCATGCTAAATAAGAAAAAAACATGTTATATACATTTTTGTCTAACAAATTAAAACAAACCACAAAATGTAGGTGTTGAAATTTTTTTAATGAGTCTACTTTAAGTCACCTAAAAGGTTCTTACAAATGTGTATTAGGATGAGAAATTGTGCCCATTGGTTATATGTTGGATATTGGACACTTAACGTCATGGTCCCTGACTTTGTCAAAATTAAGCCGATAATCTTTGGCAAGTACTGCTCCTTTACTAATTGACCAAATATGTTAAGTAACAACAAATTTATGGTAATCTGCTCTATTTTGTGACAAAGGTAGAAAGTGGGGGCACCCGTATTCTATGGACACATTGCTAGTTACTTAAAACAGTTTTTTCCTACTGAACCATGTATTCTAGAACGCGTCACATGTGTTCATTGAAAACCTTTTTTGTAATAACTGTGTATCTTGCCGGCTTTGCCGTTGATAACGCTGTTTAATTTGTTTATATAAACTTCGACAATTGTTTTAAATTCGATATGCATCTAGTTACGTAAAATATATGTGATGAATCAAACTATTGATTTTACTTCATAACGACCTGTTGCATTATACATTTACATGTATACATATGAAGATGTAGTAATTGTATAACTTTTTACTAGTTTTGCTTTAGTTTTGTTTCATTCTTGTTTCGCTGGATTATTAAATTATGAAACTTTCTCGTCAAAAAAAGTAATGAATCTTGTATTAAGTAATAAAACCCATAAATGTAGATGGGCCTCAAAAGCGCAGTGATAAGGGATTTCGCCTCTGGAACGGAAGGTCCCGGGATCGAATCCAAGCCCGAGCACGCGGTGTGTCCTTGGGCAAAGACACTAATGTCACACGTGCCTCAGTTCACCCAGCTCTAATCGGGTAGCAAATATGAAAAAATCTCAATGCCTCTCTCGCGCGAGCGTGATGACATCTGGAATGAGTGCTTGAGAGCGTTTCAATAAGCTAGGGAGCATGTTTTCGTAATCGAATTAAAATAAATTCGTTAAAACTAAATGTATCATATGCTAAAACATGTCATGTTAATCTATTTCTAGGAAAATAGTTAAAGAAAAATTCAAAGGAATCTATTTTGAGAAGGTTGCCCGTTGGTTGAAAGAATTATAAAATTCTGAGAATGTTAGATAGGTTGAACATTAGAAGTACTACTTGAATAATGATTTTAAGAAAAAGCAGATTACGTGTCTCAATTTCAAATCTTAGTTTTATAGTCTCCATTTGTTGACTGTGTTGATTTTTTCCATCAAAAACGGGTCATGCAGGTAATCATGTTTTAGTTGTTTACTAGCTCATTTTTATCTTAACATCTTTCCTACAAATATATATATTGAACTAGTTAATTGCAACGTCGGAACCTCTATGATCCACAATTTTGTTCAACCTCCCAAAACATAGTTTGTACTCTGTATTTGAACTAATACGTTGTTATAAAAATGTTTAATCCGCGCGTTTGTCTGAACAAACTCTTAAATTTGATGCATGGTGTATATTATCTCGTTCATTTGTGTAGCATGTACTTAAACGTTAAATGTTATTATTTACAACAATATATGCACATAATATTTACCTAACAAAAATATTTGAATGGCGAGATGGTCTGTGTATTATATTAGGGTTGAAGTTTAGTTTTAGCAACTTATATAGTCATATATTCTAACAGTTAAAGCCAGCACAGACGTGTCATTTCAGTAACAATAGCTGTCACTACAATATTCCATATTTCACACTTCAGGTAAATTTGAATGAAAATAGCAGCACTTCATTTTAATGGAAGCATTTGAAAAATATGTTTTACTTGTTGTTCTTTTGATATTAAACATAATAGTTATATCTTCTGAAAAATCTAAAACTTGATATAGTGTTTTTATTTTGCTTTCACAAATAAGTCAAAAAAGATGTTTACAGTTCACGTTCTGGGAATAACGTTTTTCACGTAAAAATGTCGAAAATGTTGAAAAACAATAGGTTTTTATTCAATAAACACACTTAGTTACAAAGTCATGTAGATAACTAAACAAAAATAGTGAAATTAGCGCAAGCAGAATAGTTCCATTATTTACAGCTCTTTTGTCTCCTTTAGATATATTCTTTATTTGTGACATGGACTGAGAAAATGAGTCCAGATGAGCATTAATTATTATTGCGCAAATGAAAAATGACAAATAACCAATTTTCACCAAATTTCGAATAGGCGTAACCATTAAAAAATGATGTTTATTGGAAATGGCATTCACAAATATACATGAAAATGATTCTATCAAGTCTTTATCATAAAGCATATTACCATAGCAACCACTAATTCTGTCACATTCGAAAAAGTGAAAATTAGGGCACGGTCAATCAAAATGAGGATTTATTGAAAAGTTGAAAAATGACAACAAAATTAAAACAAGCGAAATACTGAACAATAAATTAATTGTTATCAGCTTAAATTTCAAGAAAAAATACCTCCATATGAATTTGTAACAAGGCAATCTACAACGTCAAATATATTGACGTTAGAATTACTGGTGTCAGTTTATACTATGCATATGAGACCTAAATATACATGTAAATATCACATTTTTAATATTTCGAAAGCAAATTAAAATCGCACCGTCCGTCTGTCTGTCCGCCTGTCTGTCTGTGCGTCCGCCCTTACATTGTTCCGTGTCCGGGCTGTAACATCTTTAATGCACACAGACTGTGAGACACCTCTTTCGGGAACATTTGTCACTCTTGAGGGACAGCTCTTGATCATATGAACTCTCTGATGGATCTAATTCTGCCATATGCTCTTCGCATACGGGATAGGTATAGGTATAGGTATATAGGTATATATTGTATATGCAGGATATACGATATGTACGGTTACATACGGAACTGACCCGCATTTCAGAATAAAAGACATAATTTCGCATAAATACCAGACACCACTATCGTACTAATACTTTGATTTTAAAGGTTTTTATCTGTAAGTATATTATAATTAAAATAAAGTAGTGTCCAAAAAGGTTATCATATCTGTGATCGGTATTTTTTCATCATATTTGAATAAAGGCAAAGAACGTCTTCCCAAAAGTAATTTGTCAACTGACGTATAGCAACTTCAATGTTACACTTTCCATAATTAAATAGTTTATCAAAGTTTATTAAAATTCGGCTTAAAAAAGCACCACTTATGTCCACAGGTAGTTATTATTCTTTCGAGCCAAGTTAATTTTAAACTTTCCATGTAAGCCTTCAACCTTGTTTATATGTTTTCTGATTTCGCCCTCAGAACTTAGTCATGACGATCGGTTCAATTCATGCGCTATGTAAAGTGTGTACATGAATAGATATTTTTCATAAAGACCCTGTGTTAGGGTAAAGGGATTAACTGATAGACAGTGATATTGATTGAGAAAAGATCGTTATTAAACTATTTGCAAAACATTGTAATTAGCAACAAGGCATTAAAACCTAAGAATAATTCATTGAAGGACAGAGTATCAAGATAAAATTGCCGAAGCGCTAAAGAGCACTACCACGGCAAAAACACTTGCTGAAGATTTGAACAAGAAACTCAATGAAACGAAACGAGGCTTAGAGAAAGAAAAAGAGATGCACCAGGTTGAAAGGTAAGAATAAGGATTTTGTTATGTATACCACACTACCAAATTTGGCAATTGTTTTATAAGGGGATTTTCAGTTGGTCCTAATAAAACTATTGCATGTCTATGACGTAAATAACTTCGCTTATAATTTGATCGTTGCGTATAGATTATGCAATGACGACAAATAATGATGTCGCATATAACATTTATTTCGTGCTAATTAGAGTTTATCTTCTATTGTTATACTTAAACGTCGTTTAAACGTAAAATTATGTGTTGGGGTGAGAATCCAATTCTTTATAATATACGGCTCATTTGCCATAGAAATGTGATCAAGAAGCCAGTTGGCTCTCGTCGCGGTTGTATCCCCATTCGTATGATCCGATACAAGACTTTAGGAAAGCCAGCATTTTGGATCACATATTGTGATAACTCTATTATACATCTGAAGGAATAACTGCTAAACTCCAATATAAATATTTGAAGATCAAACGATATTAGGTATTTGTTATAATAAGATGTAAACGAATCAAATTACTGATGTTAATATTTCCGACTAATTTTGCATTCTTATGAAATTTAACTCAGTGTTGTTACGTTGCATTTGTATTTACTTTGATTAAAGACTATCGGCCGTACTAATATCTCATAATGGAAGAAGTGGTCCTTGTCCGATTACTCGTAATTATGTCTCGCCAATTGGATGGAAACATATTGTTTCCCACTGTCGTCTCTGTCTGTGTGTCCATAAGTCCGGTTGCATGAATTAATGATCAAGCGACATAATTACATTACTTTCATTCGAGTAGAAACATTTAAAGTGAGTTATTTCATTTGACGTGACATTTTGTTTTTACAACGGAAAGGTCACATGAATATCGATTCGCGAGAGCGTTCGGTTAAGTGTCGTCTGTCTGTCTATGCACTTTATCTTGTCCGTTCTTCATTTTGAAGACCCTGAGGTAAATTTGTATCCAACTTGGTGGAAAACATAAGAATAAAGGCTATATCTCCATAATACTGAGTAGGGTCATACATGGGTAGTCAGTCATGCGTGCAGTCAAAGGACAGTATCCAAGGGACCTGAAATTTGAAAATATTGTCCGCTCTTCAGCTTAACAACCTCTTATTGGATTTTCATCAAACTCGGTTTGAGGCATCAGTAGGAAGTGTAGTTGTGCATGTATTCATTTGAAAATATATGGTCATAGGTCACTTCCAAAGGTGCTTGAAAGTGTTATCTTACTCCTAAACACGGTGGTTTTATTTTATCTGATTTGTAGGGAAGCATCAGTATTAAGCATTAAGAATACCTTGCCCACTCTTATAAGAAAAATAAACAATAACACGTGTATGGGTTTCATCTTACATAATGGGAAGCATCAGTGTGAAGTATTATCAATTATATATACCGGTATTACGGTTTGGAGTCATAAGGTCAAAGGTCAATCTCATAAGAGATCGTGTCGCCACTTCACCTCCGAAACCTTTTGTTGGAATTCTATCAGACTGGTTACGACGCATATGTACGAAGTGTAGTTGTGCATGCTATAAATTTTAGTGATGAGGTAAAAGGTCAAGGATACAGTGGTACATTGTATGTAGCTTGAACGGACGAATGTTTCTTGAATGTGAAATAGTTGTTCGTCTTTAAAACATCCACAAAACACTCGTCATTGAGATCCACAGAAGCTGACATCGTGAGAAATTTATAGATAAATATATCGGACATGTTTATTCACTTGACCTTGGTCAATCTTGCATTACGAAAGATATTTCCTCAACGGTCGATTTAGTGTTATTTACATTGTATTATTTAAGCTTACGATTAGTTCAAATCCAATACTGAACATTGTATCAGATAAAAGTGAATCTTCATTAGAACCTGTGAAGCCGCCGTGGCGCAGTGGTAGCGCGTTCGCCTCAAGATCGAAGGTCCCGGGTTCGATCCCTACCATCGCCATGTCGGTAGTGTCCTTAGGCAAGACATACATTATTCCACATTGCCTCTCTCTCTTTGAGGTTGATTCCATCTTGAATGAGTTTCGAGAGCGATTAATATAAGTTGTAAGAATTGTTTCGCAATCGAGAATAAATAATTAGTATAAACTAATTAGAACATGTCTGATCATCAGACTAATGAGAACCAAATACAATAATGCACACCTTCGAGTTGAACTCGATGATATAAAACGAGGATTGTTGGGCGAAGAAATCAGGCATTTGAATGAAAGGTATGATTTACCTCATGTATTTAAAGGTATAATCGCGCTATGTGTCTAGGCTGTAACTTCAGTAATGCATAAACCGATTTTCAAATATCTTCACAGAGTTTTTTCCCAAACAGAAGGTTGTGCCATCGATCACATATAGGGAGCTATCTTGGAAGCTAATGTTAGGTTAGATACCAGTACATGTACTGCATGTCCGGTCTGTTATTTCTACATGAAACTAGCAATTTTGAAAAAAAGCTGTCAAGATTAAGTTTCTACGAGCTTGATTCAACGTACGCACTTTCGACTTGCTTCCTGCGGTGGCCAATGTTCTATATAAGGCGATTGCTGACCAACTTGCTGAACGGAACCTTCGCCAGCAACCCCTTTGATTTTCAACCTTTTGGACTGTCAAAAATAGAGGTCAGTGTCGATGGTAAAACCAACCAATTTTACTATCCGAACTTTGCAGAAAGAGATTGCTGAAGCTCATACGTGGGGCTGCATCAAGCCATTGGGGCTCTCGGTGTCAATCGGACCATGGGCTTCACGCTAAACGAGTTTCAAAATGGCTACACACTGTGTGGGTTTGATCTGACGGCAGACCAAGGGAATGCAGAAAGACCGCTCCATCCTATAACAACGGGGAACCTACGCATAGAGTTCAGTTTGCTGCACCAGTCGACTACTCGATCAACGTGCTTGTGTATGCTGAATACGACAATCAGATTGAAATCAACGGTATCAGAGAAGTGATCAAGGTCTATTAATCATACCATTTATCATCTTGGAAGAGGACTATGAGAAAAAGCTAGAGAAAGCCTATATTGAAGTCGTGTCTGAACCCCCGCCTGAGAAAAAGGCGAATTATGAACAGGATCATTTGGACCACAATTTGGCCAAAGTTCAAAGGGATCTAGAGACAGCCGTGATAGAGAACTTG
This sequence comes from Saxidomus gigantea, assembly GCA_032359765.1. Lineage (NCBI taxonomy): Eukaryota > Metazoa > Mollusca > Bivalvia > Venerida > Veneridae > Saxidomus > Saxidomus gigantea. The sequence goes on from JAUMHA010001129.1 coordinate 19,338, forward strand.
CAGACATTGATCTATGTTATGGTTCATAAAGACTGCTCGCGATTTTGTAATTGTTATACTGTGTGCATACATGTGTATATATGGGAATAAAATATGATTAAACTAAATTGGTCACCCGAGTCAACTGCAACACGTGCTCTGCTTGGCCGACACAGACATCTGGGAGAAGTTATACAATGAGATCGCCCTCAAAGTACAGGGTTTTTAAAACCATCGCCCAGTGGTACCCACTGCTTTGTGAATATCAATGGACCCCTAATGAGATCATTCGAGCCTACGAACTCTGAACAGATTAAAGCAACAACACCAAAACCAAGAGTCAGTCTGGATCAACCAGTGGGCTAATCAGGTCAAAAAGGTGTGGAACTATGGATACGATTGAACTTCAACATAATCTGGATTAATCGATCATCTTGCCTCCTTTACAAAGCTGGTGTGCCCTAAGGATCTTTTACCGAATCGAAAACCACCCCATGTGAAAGCTTACATTGTGAACACCCACAACTCAGATAGAGCCGGAGAAAACTTGGTGGCCATCTTCTTCAAGGAAAATACAGCCGTCTACTTTGATTCGTATGGACGACTTCCACTGGAAGACCATATACAACCTTTCCTACAGAACAATACCAGACATTACTCGATGAATTCAATGAGACTTCAAGATGGAAGAACACTCATGTGCTGTGTTTACTGTCTTTTTGCCTGGTACATGTTAGTCGGATTACTCTTCTATTTCTTTTAATGTATCTGACAAACCCTTCATTTCTTTTTCAATTTTATCCTGCAACTTAATTATTTTTCTTTCATTGTTGTGAAAGTCTTTGGTTAATTTTAGAATATTTGATATCTCCGTTTTTAATACTTTTTTAATGATTTGAATGACTTCAAGATTATAATCTTGTAATAAAGATGGTTCCTAAATTGATTATCTCGTTACCACCCATGTCTAATGGTATGTTCATTTTGTTACCAAATCCTCTGTATCTGTAAAGGTAAGACTCCATTTCTCTCTTAACAGTCTTAAATGTTTGTCTGGTAGCATAATCAGCTAATTTCTATTCCACATTTGACTTTGGAAACAGAAGTATCAGCTTTTAACTCTTTGATGTGGCTGAATATTCACATTTATAATGAATATCCCCATAAATCTAGATAGACAATTTAAAGTCATATGGTTTTTAAAAGTAGAATTATAAACATCTCTGTCCGAATTTTGTTCTACACATGTCATATCGGTTTCTCTTTTAGTAGGATTCTCTAAGAATATGTAATGAGATCAGTTTAATCTGATATCCTTTGGAGCTTTGTAATAAGACTTGGTAAAATAAATAACACAACAAATTGTATGTCTGCCTCGGATAAAATAATTAAATAAGTCGCCTTGATTTTTTTCACACACATATTCATCAAATATTACCACTTTTTGAAGGTCGTTGTCCATTTGGACAACAGGAATTATTTCATCGCTAGACGATTCATACATAAATTATCATCTGGTTTGGTTTTCTTTGCATTTTTTTCCATCGTTTCGTGTAAAAGGTGATACTTTGGTTGTTTCAAGCGTACAAATACATTTGTTCATGATAAATTAACGGTTTTAAAAACATAAAGTATACCAAAACCAGACGAACCACAAATTAAAAGTCTGAATACTTGTTTCGGCATAAAATCATAAAGTCGTTTAAACTTTTTTTTTTTTTCTCCCGCGATCGTAGTTTAGAATGTTCATTATATTATCAAACAACATTATACCTTTGCGAACGTCTTCCTGCATTATCTTACATTGTCCAACATTATCCAACATTATTTTCTAAATAATTCATATAAATGCTATCGAGGTTGAAGAAATTACGTAAAAAAAGAATGGAGCATCAAAAAATAAAAGCTGTCCGAAATAAGATAATAGAAGATAGACTAAGAAACGGTGCCAGCCGAAAAATGTTTAACGAAATTTATAAACCAATTACAAAAGAAATTGTAAGCCAAAAAGAAGAATTATCGAGTCTAAAAACCCTGCCCGCAATAAAATAACAATTAGAGTCGATTTGCAATGAAATAAAAAATATACAAACCTATCAAGGCTTACCACAATTGTTCAAGAACAACAACCAATTACCTTCCCCCCCCCCCCCCGAAGAGCTGAAGAACTGTTTGGAGA
>JAUMHA010001130.1:0-10037 GCA_032359765.1 Saxidomus gigantea
TGGAAGGGAAGCAACTCCTGCATACAGTTTTTTTAATTGACTCTCCCAGTCAAAATAGGAAAAGTAATATTTGGAAAGTTATTATTTCGTACTGGTAGCAGGAACAGTTTGGTGTATTGGGTTAAAAGCTATTATTTCATCTACCCTTTTTACACACACCTATTTCAGCTGCATTTTTACATGAAAAACAATGTGCATAATTCCACTTTAAAGAACAATGCAATTAAATTAACAAACATGCTATTCAAACAAAGTCAGGAATTTCATTAGTAAACAGCGCAATAAAACAAAAAGTGAAATTTGCCAGGTCTGGCAATGTAGTTCTAAAATAGAGACGGTTGCAAATGTACATAAACTAGCTGTGTCATGTGCAAAGATAACAGTACCTCCAATGTTATTGTTAGCTGACTGCATCTGAAATATTGAAGTGATACAATTGAGCTTAGTTGTGCCTTTATGTTACGCAAGGGAATTGTCTAGCCTTTTGTCGTATTTTCTAAAGGTTTCCTGTTACATAGTTACTACTAAATCAACAATACATTTCCAACCTTATTACTTGTTATTTAAGCTTCACTGATGGACAATTACAGTACTTTTAATAGAATTGTTGATTCCGCCTGTATGTATGGTGCGGAATTTCATGTTATGATTTTGTTATCAGACGTGACGTAAACTAGAAAAAGGGGAGAGGGATCATTTTAACTTGTGAACGTATTTTAGATTGCATAGTCAGTTCATACTTGGAGTAGATAGGAAGCCGTCCGAAAAGTGCGTAAGGAAGTACCTTAAATCATGGAAATTACAAAACATATACATGTGAGCTTTGATCTGCATTTCTAAACTCGATCACAGGAAATGCATAAACTTACACGATACATGTATAAAACGATTCTTTTGAATTGAAGTTACTTGACTGAAAAGCATGTCATTAATATCGATCAAGAAATGAAAACTAAAAACTTGCAAAGAAAATAATTGCTCCCATATTTCTCCCAAACAAGAAGATGCCTAGGGCAGAAGATATTGTAATAGAAAATGACTTTATGATGGCTTTTTTCGATTTGTCAAAATGAATATACAAAATGTACATCATTTATGTGTTGCGAAGATATTGGTGCGTAGCAACATGTTCTTGTGTACATACAGACCGGTCGTTTAAAAGTACTTTTTTCTGGCTCATAATAATAGCTAGCATAAGATATTCACTAGTTTGGAATCATTATTTATTAAAGACGAAGAAAATAATCTTAGTGCAGAAAAACGTTGTATTTTGATTTAACATAATGCAGTTAAATAAATTTGCTTCTTGGCCATGTTCACAAAAAAACAAAGACCGTAGTAAGAATATGTAAAACTATGAGAAAGTTGATAAATTAAGATAAACATTCGTTTCCCATATTATTTTGTGTAACCATGGTTCTTTAAATGAAGGTTTAGATTTAATAACATTTCCGCTTATTTCATTTTGAATGTATTTAGAGTGCGGTTGATAAACTAGAGGGACAAATACAGTAACCTTCTGTTTTATAAATTAAAGATAAATCTTTCTATAGATCGTAACTGCGAATTGTAGGGGCATGGCGAGTTTGTTCAAGAACTTTCTTTGTAGTAAAGTTACATCAAATAGCTGTTGACATTTATGGGTCCGACAATAATAAAGTCGGGCGTGAAGATAACAGTACCGTCAATGTTGTTTATTGTCCAAGTTCATCTCAAATTAGAGTAATACAAATGAGCTGATTTTTACATTAATGCAGCACATAGAAATTGGCTAGTCCTTTCTCGTATTTTCTAAATGTTTCCATCTGAATAGTTACTAGATGTAACAGAAGAATATCTTTTGTTGTAAAGGCTTCACTAATTGACAAATAGCGTTATTTTCATAGAATTGTTGGTTCGAGGACATCGTGAATATCTTACCCATGTATACATGTTACATGATTTAACGTTATCCTCAGATGTAACATGGACACGAAAAATACACTTTTGTGAAAAAAATGAAGACACGTGCAGTGATAAAATCAAATGTTGAGCACATTTTCAATTGCATAGGCAGTGCGTGCTGGTGTCGAGTTTATTAAATCTCATAACTGTGGCGTTTATATACATTCATTGTCTCTGACTGATTTAAATTGGAATCCTTTTACGTCTTGTATTCCTTTTTGTTATGCCTCAGCCGTAACAGAGGGGATATAGTTATTGATTCCGTGCGTCCGTCCGTCACACTTTAATTATCGTCGGACAAGGAGCGCAGGCGCCTCATAAGAAACGGAAAAGAAAAGTATGCTAACGGACAAGAACGAATTGAAAATTCTGTTATACGTAGGAAGTCCGTTAACTCTATACGATGTAGTGTGACTGGCCCATTATACACAGAGAAAGTGCAGGTGAATAGCTCGTAACACGTTATGATATTAATATTTTATTAAATTAGAACCTATACCATAACCATTCCTCTCACCTCAAATTTCTTGGTCACAGATAGAGCACTCGGCGTAAGGATGACAATGTCTGACATGGCTCTTGTTTTGTTTTTTATTGCGAATGGAGTGCCAAGAAAAACGTGTGCAAAAACAAGCACAATTTCTCAATTCGCTACATTGATTTAGCATTACAGTCACTTTCAAATGTTAACAACACTACCTGAATTAGCATTTTCTCCTTTGTAGTTTCTTCCAATGAAAAATCCGAAGATGATTGCTGGCAACGTGTTGTTAGGGATTGGCCTCGGTAGCTCAGTGGTAAGGGCGGTCGCCTCCGGAACGGGATGTCCCGTGTTTGAAACCTAGCCCGAGTATTGGGTGTGGCCTTTAATAAAGACACTGATACATCACTCAGTCTATCCAGCTTTAAATGGGTAGCAGCAATGAAAAACCCGAGCGTGATGACATCTGGAATGATTTCGATGACATTTTACCAGACATGGCTGTCCTGATAGATTTTCACGATTTGTCGACAGCATATTGACGCGTAACACTGTACAAATACACCACCTGGGTCAGTTTTTAATAAAAGACATGTTTAGCGCACACGTGTTACAAACCACTATTTCTTCTAAACGAAGAAAACAATCTTACCGGGTTTCTAAAAGGCTTAGTTCCGTAAATGATTAATAGATGCAAGTTTATAGATTCCCACATCTTCAATATAATTATCAGTCATTTTGATAGGCAAGATTTTTTCTCAATACGTGATAATAAAGAAAACACCGAGAGAATGTATATGTGACAACTACTTTTCTTGAACCTCCGGAGCCATCCGCTCATATTAGCATCATGACTTAATTGTCTTTATAAATGTGATTATTTTATAATGTTTTGGTAGATATTTCTTTAATAACTTTAAAGGAAAGCTGCCTACCAATATAGCTGACAATTCAGAACAATGTAGGTAAATATTGTAGATGTGGGAATTATAATTATGTATTTTAATTTGAATTGATTTAAGTATTTTAATTCGAATTGATTTAAGTTGGATTTTAAATTAGTTTAAACTGAATGATTTTTATCGGAACAGACAACTTCATAAAGGACCAACGGTCAGGTTAAGAACGTGCTGAACTGACTGAAAGAAGGTTGATTTACAACATCGAAGCGTGGAATCGTCCAATTCAAGTGAATGTCAAATAGTTTCGCTTATTTTATTTCGAGTTTTAAAAGATTCGTTAGATTAGACAAAGAAACAGATACAGTAACTTAAGGCTTTTACAATTCCATTCTTCTGAAATGAAATCCTGTCTTTCGGATGCCTTTTGTAAAAAAACCTCCTCATCATAAACACAGACAACTACAAATTTTATGTGCGTACGTCTAAATGTAAGACACACAACAAAGCTACAAATAACAAGCCTAAATTTATGTTAGGAACTTCAAACATAAATGGTAAATGTAATAAAGAAAACGATGTTCATATCTGCCTGGATAGGTCTACGAATGGAATTACGACTTTTTTCGGTGATATAATACAGTTTATCTTTAAATTGATCGTTATCATTGGTACTAATAAAAGAAACAATAAATAGAGAATAATAGGTTGGTAGCGTGGATGGAGAAAGTTTATCTGGCAAGGCGGAGGTATTTATCGGGTGAGCCGAAGTCGGACTCGATAAATTCTGCAGCCGAGCCAGACGAACTTTCTCCATCCACGCTACCAAACCATTATTCTATTTATCCTGTCTTTCTTTCTCACAATGAAAAAACACCTTGAAATGTTTGGATTTATTGTAAAACTACCTTCAACATGAGTAAACACTAAACAATATGCGGACTGGACACACGCAGACAAAAAATAGTTCTCATTTCAGATTTTATTTATGTCAGAATAATGTGCATAACGAAAACATATTTCATGTTATAATACCGCAGATAAATTTGGTAGATTCTGATTGGTCAAGAGCCTCTGTATGTGAGCCCGTAAGCCTTATACACCGTGAGCAATCCCGCATTTGGAGCCTCGTTTTTGCATTTTCTGATAGTGTAAGCTTTGTTTATATTCAAAACGAAATTGCCGCCGTGCAATCGTTTCAATTTTCTCAACGGCGTTTGTGAGCACTGCACACGTTTATCGGAAAAAATAATTCAAATTCAAAGACCTTAAAACTAACATTGATGCTATCTTTACCGTTGTTTCTTCCCAGACAAAACGGGTTAGGGACATTAGATCTCATTTCAGTCGATCAAGCTCCTTTTCTATGAATGATTGAATTCCAGTTTTTAAAAAATGAAAACACTGTTACTGACACTTATACTATACAGATTAAAAGTATTCCTTTCTACAACTAACTGCTGCTGACAGGACATTCATGTACAATTTAGCCTCTGGAATGACGAAATAAAATACCGCAAGATCAGAGGAAAATCTGGAAACAAAATGTCCTTTTCTATCCTGTGTATGCACTATTTCAATTGTTTTTCTAAAAATAAGTGAAGTCCTTCTGTATAAAAACGCTGTTTATCCTTATTTGTGTCACATGAATTAGCCGAAGTAATAAATTGAAACTCAGAAATCTTTCAATTCAATACACTATGTACAAATAATGGCTACCAAAACATTTCTACCTCGGTGACGTAGACTTGAACTGATTACGTAATAAAATCGAAATGTGACCAGTTTAACGGAAATTATTTATTATGTGACTGCAAATAATACAAAATTTCATAATGTACTTTGCTTTTGGGTGGAAAACAAGCCACAGGATTATTTTTCTTTCAATTAAGTAGTCCGGCAATCGCATACAAGTCACGTGGTCAACTGCCGTATCCGGCACCCTGTTATCGGGCCGATAATGCTGCAAGTGACAGGATGAATATGTTAATACGTTCTGAACAAGATGTGATATCACTTGCAGATTGCTACTTTAACAAATTTATCAACACGGAAGCGTGAATAGATAAAGATTACATATACCCGATCCGATAAATCGGAACCTGTTATAGCCAGAAAAATTTATTTAAAACTGTTAAAGGTTTTGAGAAAACGTGAACTTTTATCACAAAAAATTCTGAAAATTGTGAACAAGTAACCCTAACTCCTTACATCGAATATATCTATCTACTGTTACAGCGATTATTTTCTAAGAACTTCCTTTAACTGGCTGTTAACATTTATTGGCCCGATAAGAGAAAATCGAGCATCATAATAAAAGTACTGCCATTGTCATTAATGACCGACTACGTATCATTCACTATACATTTGAGCTTGTTTGTCACACTGTTATTGCCTAGACTTTTGTAGTGTTTTCCAAATGCTTTCGGTTAAACGGTTATTCGAAAAGATGCACTGAGTACCATATTTAATTACTTAATAGTAAAGAGTTAAAATATTTTCATAAAATTGTTATTTACAGGACGTTGTTAGTTTGGTATACATGCATGTATGGACATGGCTGTGGGATACTGAAATTCTCAGTTTTGTTACTTATCAATCTCTTTACATGTGTATGAACGCTTATTAACAATGAGAAACAAAACTTGGCACACGAATGAGAAGATTGACTACCGAAATGAATTCGTTTGATTTTCAAGTAGTTCGTACATAGTGTAAAAAGACACCTGGCGTTGAGATAATTTAAATTTCGTTTTAAATGGAGACAGTATGGCATTGATTGTTCTTATTTATTGATTTCTCGTTACATGCTGTTTCTAGACAGTTACAGATGCTACTATCTCTGAAAAGAGCCTGATCATTTAACTTCTGAAGACTTCGTAGTAATTGAACGTGCGCATATATTCAGTATAAATCATTTTCTGAATATTTGAATTGCCACCAAGTTGTATGAGATATATCAGAAATAACTCTTATATTTTTATTTCTTGGCATCAAATTGAATGGTGATTTATTAGCCTTAAATGGAAAGGGTTTGAAAATGTTCGTACACACATATCCAATGTATAACTGTCCGAAATATATGGAGAACGGATAATTCACAATAATCTATTTGGATTTTCATTAAGGCAGACGTGAACCATAAATATTTCAGGAAATAAAATTGGCACGAACACAATTACTCCAATATTTCAAATAATACCACAATAGATGTAACCAGAGAAATTTACATGTAGCGTCCAAGAAATGTGTATCATGATGTGTCGAAAGGCGCATCTTTTATTTCCTGTTTACTGAGATATTGGCGACCAATAATATATGCCAATACACGTTGGTTTATCATTCATGAATTGTGGCACGGATTTCTGTATATTATAATTCCCTTTTATGTTACAAAATGTGCCAAGTTTAACTGTAAATACTTGAAACTTGTTACGACGCATTCATAACCGTAATTGTTCCTAGGTCATAAATCTTCCTTTTACATTCTGTATCACCCATATCAAGTTTTTACCTTCACGCTAGTTGTATAAACATAATACAAGATTAAGGAAGGGCGGGATTAAGGGACGGAGGGATGGACGATGCCGGATGGGGCTTTGAAAGCATATCAGGTATAACTGTGTGATGTTTGAACACAACAATGAAAATATTGATGGAGACTAAAAATAAAGACATCATAATAAATGAATAAAATCTTATGAGCAAATCTGACTAAGAATGTACTATATATCTAAAAATATGTTTTTCTAACAACACTTTTAAAATCTGCAAGCTTGATGTAGTTCCTAACAAATGGTGGTAGTTTGTTCCATAGAGTACATCCTACAAAAGAGAAAAATTTCATGCCAATTCCTTTGTCCTTAGCTAAAAGTACACTGTTGTCACTAAACCTGGTCTTGTATGAATGGATGGAGTCTGCTGTAGTTATATGCTCGATCAAGTATCCTTGAGCTAAGCCATCCTTAATTTTGTACAAGTGATATAAGGTAATAAATTCTAGTCTTGTTTCAACTTTTAAATTAGAAATATTTCAAATCAATATAAGTCTTTAAATCCAAGTTTAAAGTCAATACAATTATTTATTTTGTATGACCTGTAGTTTGACCTTATTAGGAATACTGTAACACCAAGTACAGCAAGCATATTCAAGGTTACATTGTAAGAAGGAGGTTACCATACGTTTTTAGCATGCATTGCTAAAACGACTTCTTTCTGTATAGAAATTTCAGCTTGGCATTTGCTTTCTTAATTATTTCACTGACCATGTAAATGTATTCACAGGATAAATGTAAGTCAGGTGTTGCACCTGTATTTAACAGATTTTGTACAATTGACTGTCGTACCATTGCAAGATATGTCTAGACTTGATCCCGATCTTAGTAAAATAGTATGGTCTACAACATCGAAGGCTTTTTGAAGATCAATTAAAATCATACCGACCATGTTAGAATCTGATATAGTCAAATAAATGTATTAAGCAGGTATCCGTGGAAAAGCCACTTCTAAATCCTGACTGATATGGCTATTATGTTTTTCTCAGACAAATACTTCTTAATCTGATCATGCAACACCACTCCGTTCAAAATGTTTGGAAATGATAGTAAGATAAGAAACAAGACGATAGTTGCCCATAATTGTAAAGAAAAAATACTTAGTATTCTTTGTAGAACATATACAGCACTTTGAATATCAAAAACAACAACCCATTTGTTTTTATAATGCATTGTTGCTGCTACCGTGCGAGATTTTAACGTTAATTCATAAAACGAACTAAGCTTTACATAATAGAAACGTTCTCATATTAATTGACTGGAAATCCCTGTCTATTTGTTAAAATCTCGTCTTTTGCAGTAAATAGTTAACAGGAATCAATTTCCTCTTTTAGAGCTGTGCTTAGCAGTCGAGATTAAAGATATCTACTGAAAGTTGCATTCTCTAAAATACAACAGAATAGAAAAAGTTAATTAAGCGGCAGTTTTTTCCATTGATGGACTAGACAGGTGGGCGCGGGCTTAATAAACTGAACGTGAATAACATTCATTATGCAACCGATTTGCGTCTTCTGTATTTCCAGGAGAAGCTATTAGATAACTAACTAATAAATGTTCACTGTCAAATTAATGCTACTTCTTAGTCAGATTCTTTTTATTTCTTGTTTCTCAAATTTGAAACCTTTATACGGAGCAGGAAAACGTTTTTTTCCATGACAAACTATGACGACCGCATAGACTCTGATAAATAAACATAGACGATACCTGCTGTTTACACGGACAACTTCTTTTGCGAAGCTACTTATTTTAAAAGAATACGAAATAATAGGGGCGAGTATATACATAGAAGAAACCGTCTGTGACAGGCCATGAAAGAAATGAAAAGGTTCTTACATGATGTAATGCTTAGCCGTTAACAATATGCCAGTACCAATCATATTTAATCGCGCACAAATATATTAAAACACGCGTAAAAGCATGTTTAGAAAAAAGGTAAAATACAACATGATATATCTGTAACACTGAATTATCGAATCAAAAGCGTGTGTTGGTATCTAATAAGACTTTGTTATTACTAGGTGAAAAATACTGTTTTGAAATTTCTTCTTTTTTGTAGTTTTTATCTTAGGCTTTATGAGAGGGAACTCACTCCGACATGTACATGTCATTATACTTCGTAATGTTGAAGATTATACATGGATATAGTTTTCAGCAATCTTGAAGTTTAATCTGGTGAAAAAAGGCAGCTCTATATCATGTAAGAGGTAGAGCGAAATCCTCTCGTGTTTGATTGTTTGTTATTGTTGTTGTTTTTCTATTAAATGACAAATGAAATAATTACCCGTCATTACGTTTTTTTTCTCGAAATTATTGTTATTTTCAGGAATAATTGCTTCAAAACACCTGGTACGACTGTTTTCTTCTATTTTGGTTCTGTAAATGTAATTGCATTAGTCTTACTATTGTCCCTATATGTCCTTACGATTCCTCCTGCTTCGAATAACTGACAATAGTACATACAACGTCATCAAATAACAATAAAAATGTACTAGTTGGTTATCGAACTTATCGCACCCTGTCTGAAAGAATTGCGCATTAACTGATGTATTTCGATATCTCAATCTATTGTAACGTATCTTCGAGCAATCGTCGATATATAAATTTTCCTTACGGTTTCTTACCTCTTGATTCAAAGCAAATCACGACAAATGTACTTTCAGTAACTTTGATTTAAATTTATTATAAGGGATCAGCTGAACAAATAAACTTCACTATATTTCTCCTTATGGCTCAACACTTGCAGAACCAATACTTTATACTAATACACCAATCTCAGGGCAGCTGGGCTACTCATAAGATAAGGTGATCAACTCCCTAATACGCCTATACCTCGAACACACTATAACCATATATAACTGCAATCTAAGCACTATGACTTAATTCGAGTATTCTCTACAAGAAGCTGGGCTTCTACGAAGATTATACTGTACTGTTAAGTATGGCTTTTAGTCAACTTGCAAATTATACTTAAGGACAAAAGTTCTGTCCGGTTCAAAATTGTTTAATTAAATTTTAATTGTACATTGCTTTTAATTTCTTATTTGCAAATTTATGTTTTGAGACAACTTGCTACATTACAAGTTGTAAAGAATTCTATACAAAAGCATTCAATCAACCGTGACGGCATAAACCATGAATTTCACATTTATCTAAATTTTA
>JAUMHA010001151.1:0-10037 GCA_032359765.1 Saxidomus gigantea
ATATTAAGTCTTTGTGATGAATTGTTTTTCACTAACTTCTATGATTTTCACTATCTTACAGTAATGCATATTTAATGCATTACTGAATTTAAACAAGATTCAAACAAAGAGTTGCGTTGTCAAGTGCTTTGAGATAATTATATATTATTTGAGAGAACTCCTTTTAGAATGAAAAGGACCTTTTACATGTACATGTAATTGTGATGACGATATATTTCTGAAATTTGTCAAAAATGTTTTTTATTTTTCATTTTGTGTTTTTAATAAAACCATTTTAATTTTTCTCAGAAAGTAAACATTATTTAATTGAAACAAAAAGAAAGTTATTTTGATATGCTTGGAAGAAGTGACATTTTACTTACAACAAATGTGTGAGACGAGCTTAATACTGAGTTTAAGTATTTTCTACCAGACTAAGCCTAAGCAAAATCCATCTAGTTTAGTGGGCAATCCAAACAAACGATATAGTAAAACGTAGAAAGTACCTGTAGCTTTTTACCAAGATCTTAATTTACATCGAAGTAGGCATAACATAGGCCGTTCCTCTTACGATTTTCAGCTTTTGATTTAAAATTTTCACATGAAAGTCACACCACGGTGTAATTTTGAAACAATGTTTGATAGGATTTTGAGACAGAGAACGTCAACAAATCTAAGCAATTGATAGAATGCTTTATAACTATAACCCTTGTCTAAAAGAGTAACTATATCAGATGTTAAATAACTTTATACCTGTGGATGTATTAATGCGGATATCACAAACACACCCGCTACAAACAATAGGAAGACTGTTGTGATGGACTCGAATCCAAATTCAGCGGCTTGTTTGAGCAGTCCCACTATTACAATCATCATGATTAGACTATATGCCGTAGACAGTATTGCAGCGTATAACAGCTGAAAATGGAAAGTTGGTTGATATTAGAATACAAATGTACTGCAGCTTATATTGCATGGTGAACATGGATAGTTTTCTAAGTTTGCTGAAGAGTATATTGCCACATGAAAATGGAAATTTACCGATGCTTTAATAATGCATCACAGCCACAGCGATATAAAAATGTTTACTGATGTTTAAATACAGTGGTGTATAATGCAAAACGGAAATTAAAATTCACTGATATGTAAAAACTGAAGCTTAATGGCCAAATGGAAATTGTTATAAGATTTCACCGACTTGTTAATACTGCAGCGTATATTGCCGTTGGCAAAAAATGCAAATACTTAATACAGTTTTATAATACAGTAATTTGTTTTGCTAAACCGAAATCGAAAACAGATGAATATTTTTAACCAATGTTACAGCTTTCGATTAATATATGAATATTCCCTCGTTTACTATCACATGTAAATAGAAAAATGCCATTTTGAAGTGATGTCAAAGGTTTAAAGTTGCTATACCGTATCGCCATATGTGAATGCTTGAGTATCAAATTAGAAAAATGTATCACAACAAGGAAATAGTTATACCTGTGTGTCCGATTTTGCTTTAAAACAAAGCAAAACCATCACTGCAATTGGAATCACGTTGATGAGAAGAGCCACCCACAGTTCTATCGCTGGATAAGCTAAGTTAATAGCACCCAGTACCATCAAAAATATTGTGCCCGGAGTAAGTATTGATGAAACCATCAAAAGTCCCTAGAATACATAAAGAGAACACATTATTGCGGACGGTAAAGAATGGATGCCCTTGTGATTTAAATCAGAGGTGTGATTAACTTAAAACTTTCAATGATCCTTAACCTCAAGGATATATACATGTACATTGTACGATTAAAGAGAGGGAACGCATGTTATACATGTACATGTACATAAGATGAACACATAATCATATTTGCAAGTACCTTGTAATTTTAGAATTTAGCTATCCCAAGATTGCGCTTTGCAATGCAAAATTGATGGAAGAGGTTAAGTGGTAAAATACATGTATATGTTGTAAAGAAACATAATATCTTCTCACATGGCTATATTGCATGTACTTTTATTTACACATCAAGGAAAAACATGCAACTGAAAGGTAATACTTCATGCCTGATTGATATCTCAAGCATTGTTCTATATTTATAAATAAGCAAATGAATTGAGCGATTTAAACCTTATGGAATAAAGAGCAATACTGAAGTCGAATTTTTGTTTTATGTTTACTTTGAATGTATAAAGTTGTTGGCCGATATCGTCGGAAGCAAAATTTATTGTAAACATTTATTTGTAGGTTTAAGCCTTAAACAATTATGAGTCGAATTATGTTATCCTTGTTTAAGGTTTTTGCAGATATCTTCGTAAGCGATTGTAGGAAAGTAATACAACGCTGGAAGTAAAGCACACGTGTTCAGATGACCAAAGGGTTTTCTTTCAATACATATCATTTCTTTAAAGAAACAAGACCGTATACAATGCATGTTTTCACTAGTTGGTCTTGTTTGTTTAGTTAAGAGAAAGTTGGCAGCCACTTACGGTAGATAGGGGTGAAGTATTGGTCCCTCATAGGAACGAGTCTGCCTGTATTAAGTTGAAATAGGCGTTTACCTCGTACATCACAAAAACATTAGATTAGCATTTATATTGCACACAAACGAAAACTCAGTTTCTTACTTTGTTACATGTACTACGGTTCTTATGATCCTGCTAATATATCTAAATTTTCAGACTTTGAAAACATATGTTTGAAGTCTATCGAAAATAGAAATGTAATTCTTGCCACTCTTAAACACACGGCGCAGTAAAATAGAGACATATGTTTTCACACGAGCTAGATACTTAGGATGAGTTAATCATGATGATTGTTTTCCAATTTGGTACCATGCTTAATCTGAAGGATATATATGCATTGAAAGCAACTCTATAGGTTGCCTTAATTAGATAAGAACTCTTTGTCGTTGATGCTTTGATTTTGATGATGCGTCAACCTACTAGTCCAGACCGTTTTTTGAATTGAAAATCTCTTTCTTATTACATTGAAACGTACTTGCATAGTTGTGCTAATCAAAACTTGAACTTTGAAACATCTTTATAGGACAAGTGCATTTTGTCCAGGCACTCAAGCTGTTTTGTCCTAATTTTAATCATATTTTTATAAAGTCATGTATAAAATTATTTGAAATAACAATTATTTATAACCGAACGTAGATATATGGAATATGGTGTCGTAGCACGGACACTGAGCGAGGAGGCGAAGACATGATATATCGGCCTAAAAATCTTTTGAATAATTTTGCTTTAGGAAAATATCACTCAGAAAGCAGTTAAACAGTAAAAGTTTGTTCAAATACTGTAGATGCAGTTCCTGTTTTCTGTTTAAAATCGTTTAAGTACAGCTATTTTTATGTCCCCAAAGGTAGGCATATAAACATCTTACGTCCGTTTGCCCGACCACACTAAGAGTTTAAACTTTAAAGGTAATTAAATCCTGTAAATATGCACACGTGTCAGGACTGTAATTCTGTAATGCGTTAAATGATTTTAAAATAAATTGGCACAAATATTCAGCACATCAAGACAATGTGTCTTAAATCTTTAAAATTACATGACACAAATGTTGAGCACATGAGCGTATCGCACGCTAGTCTCACGTCCATATCTTGAATGTCAAGGTTACACTTATTGGTCAGAGGTTTTACAATCATGTTTATATGCGCATGTTTATGTCCAGATTGAAACTGTTATACATTGAAGGATTTAAAAATATATTGGAAAATGTTCAGCACATGGAGATAAAAGTGGTGTATGCTAGTGCTGGGTCCAGCACTTTGAGGTCATCGTCACAGACTGTTGGATACCGCTTTGGAGGCATTCGCTACAGGTCTTATTGGTCATGATATCCAGTCTTTCACATCAAGCATGATTTCCATTATTTTGATTTAATCATATCTTTATTCTGAAGATCCATCAATACAAACATTAAATAAAGAAAAGCAGGATGTTCGCGATGATGCAAGAAAGTCCTACTCTTGTGAAATGAACATGTACTGTAAACAACATGCATTCTGCTAGTTTGTATGCAAAAATACCCTAATCCTCTTTCATTTTAGCTGACACTTCAGATCTAAAATGACCTGCAGTGGACCCTTTAACGACTGAACATCAAACGAAAGAACACCTGGTACGAAAATGGATTTTAAACACGGAGGAATATGGTAATTTATATTAATGTGAACTTCATTTGAGCGGACCACGGGCGTACCGATGATCTACATTATTCATACCCTTTTATATAACTCTATACTCAGAAGCATCCTTTATAGATGAAAATAGAGGTGAATCATGTCACAAGGCTAAAAATCTGAAACGTTATTTTAAATTAGTAAAACATTACAAATGTAAGCAGAAATTTATAAAAGTTTACTATAGTGATAACCTGATAGAATATATAGGACAGCGTAATTTCGGCATTCTTCTTTGTTACATTTTTCCAGTCAGTCAGAAGGTCCATGATGTTAGCCATTGTTGAAGGTGTCCAGCGACGTCTCTGATTAAAGAATTCATAAAATCCTTCGGGGGCATATGTAAGAGCATCTGAGGCAGCGCAGTATTCTACTCTGTGACCTTGTTGAAGCAAAAGAGTGCATAACCATCGATCTTCACCTAAAAATAACATATTTAAAATAGTAACATTAATGTTTTATGAGATTTTGTTAAAATATTTAAGTTCTTCGAACTGTCTGAAATAAACATGTTTTAGAAGGATTCGTAAAATAAAAATGTTTCAGTATAATTTCTTGTAAAGTATCCCTGAAATTTTGAAATTATACGCTACCAAAAAGTGTTACTAGCTCTTTTTAAAATCCAATATAAACATATAGAAGAGTGGTGCCGTCAAACCAAACTGAGTCTTACAAACATTTTAAACATATTTTCTCAAATTGCTTTGTGGATTTCACTTGTATAATTGATATAAGCATTTACTATTACATTTTAGGTTAATACATGTATATCGTTTTTGAGAAATTAAAATATTTCACCAGAAGCTTGAGAGCGCGATAATAAGTTTTGCTAAAAAGTCAACAGGATTACGCGAATTAATCGGTTTATTCCAGGAACATGTCTTTATATAACGGATACAGAGCTGCGTTACTTACATGGATACGATAGGTCGTTCCTGGGTTTAAGAGAATTAATTAAATATTTTAATAAAACACGAAAGTAGAAGATTTCAAAAAATTATTAGTAAAGCAACGAATACAAATACAAAAATATTCAATGTAATAATGTATACCTCATTGTGTCCGGTCGGGTGTCTAAACGAGTTATACATTTCATGAAAAGTCTTTTAATATTTTGCTATAATAATTATTTGCTCTAATTTTGTCCTTTAAATGGTCAGTCAGTGCTTTCAGTTGAAAGTCTCGTTGTTTAAGAGTACTGCGTTTGATGGTAAGTGATAACTTTACTTATGCTATCTTTTGTATCAGTAAATAAAGGACGCTCAGCCTGGTGTTAATTCAAAGGGGCAACAAAGGGAACTGTATGTTAAAGAGGAACGCGAGCCAGAATATAACCGAGCATTAAATTGAAGAGCCTGCTAACACTAATAGTTACAGTACTATGACATCGCAAATTCATTATGGCTGCTTACACGATCCTGCATTTTAACACTTTTCAATCTTCAATAATTTCACATTTGATACTCCGATTATTTAAATTATTCCAACAATGTGTTCCTCTTATATAATAACAATTTCTTCAACTTGTTTTTGCCTTTAAGTAAATCTGAAATTTTGGTCGTGGATAATTGAAAATATGCATGCTTTTGATAATAAATTCAGCAATACCTGAATACTAAATTGATATACCTTGATCATACTGCACATAGTGTCTCGGTTCTGATGGCGGAGTAGTATACCTGGCCATAACGTTGTCGTCCATTAATGAAGAACCTCTGAATAAACTAAAGCATCCTGGGCTACACAGCACACATCCAAATTTGTCTTCAGCTGCTTTCTGAAGCCAGTGACTAACCGCATATTCAAATTTCTGATACCAAACCATTGCCCCTGGAAGATTTTATTGGTTAGAAGGTATAAAAGTTGTAAGATCAACATTTAACACCTGTTATGTGTCTTCTTCTGTCCAAGTAAGGAGAATTACGCAGTTCTCTTGTTTATTTTTAATTCACTTAAACTGATCACTTGGTGAAAAACAAAGTTCTTCAAACTGTCGGAATATAACATATTAAAGATAGAATACTAAAATTAAACGGTTCCAGTATATATTCCTAACAATTGTATCTACATATTTAAAATTACACGCTACCAAATCATATAGCGTTGCAAACACTTTTGAAATGCAATATAAACGTACTTTGTAGTGCTCTCATCAACAATTATTCAACTGATTTTCTCAATGCTACCTAGATTTTTACTTTGTGTTGGTTCTAGCGATTACTTTCACATTCTATGTTTTAGTATATCATATCTGAGATTTTGTTTTACCGGAAACTGTGAATGAACAGCTTTAAAACTTAATAAAATATCTAATATATAACACTACTCACGTGTTTGGAAATGTCTCGCACGTTGAAATTAGAACATGTATGTTAAATCTTTATTTGTACATGTATACAAAGAAATCAATACAAATTTCTGTCAAAGACATTTAATTTCTGGTGTAAATGGAGATACAACCTGTCTTGACTCGGGCATTTTGTATATTGTATTCTATTTCTTACAGTGTATGGATTCAAACGAACATGGTTAGTCAAACAACATTAATTTGTGTTATACCTGACTAGGGTAAACCATACTCAGGTGATGTGACTTTATAAGTAATTCATTGGTAAAATAAGGCAAATGTTACAAAAATAGATTAGTTAGTATACACCACATTCCCCTGACATGAAAATGATTATCTTTTGTAACATACCATTCCCAATTGGATGGATTCTTCCGCAAGCCGCGCCCACACCAGGATTCTTTCGCATACGATCAACCAAAAGCAAAACAGCTTGTGGCTGAAAATCAACATCTCCGTCAAGAGCAAGGAGAAATGTGTTCTTTGCCCCTTTTTCAAGTGCCTTTGGTTTGAGGCCTTTGTTGATTAATTCGTAGCCAAGAAAGTAGTACATGTACATCACCTTGAAAAATATTAACGCCACTGGACTTTACTAGTGTCTTCATGAGAGATTATATGGACTAATAATTTCTAAACAAAACGTTCTCAGCCTATTATGAGACATTAAAGCATCCCGTTACACTCTTGCGTTCACGCATTGTGTCTAGTTATGACTTTCATTGTAGAAATGACTCGTGTATTCTTAAAAAAAACAAAAAAAACAACAAAACGTTCTAAATGTAGCTAGATCTAATTAATGGGGTTCACTGCTGTAAATCCAACAACAAGATATTTTATTGTCCCTGATATTTTAACAAAGACTCAAATCTTGTTAGTTACAATGTAGTTTCTTCAAAATTAAGAATGGGCCGATGATTTAATTTTTTCTCTATATTAATCATTACTGGTGAACCGTCAAAGCAAGATGCTAAATTCAGAATTAGCTTGAATTCGGGTATCGTAAACTTTTATGCCTGTAATATGTTTTTTTCAGAATATGTATCAATCATCCATATTTTCTAATGTACAAATGTAATATGTCATACTTTAAGATGAAAAAGCTGGGATTGTGGTACTTTTATGATCACCTGAATAAAAATTACATTCCTTATCATTATCCTACCCTCAGCACTAAAATTCAGTTTGTTAAATTGTTGATTAACCATTTTTCATGATAAAGGAATTACAAAGGCATCTTGAGATAATTTGCCTGCAGTAGTACAAGATTGGGATTGATGTATATATAAGAAAGAAATTCACTAAGAAAAGAGACAAAACTTTTTTTTCATATTTCAACGAGCTATGCGATACAACGACGAAGGTCTGTAATATTTTAATACTTGAACAGGAACTTGTCATAACTGCCTTTTTATGGCATGGCAATTCCCTTTGTAGTTAAGTTTTAATTAAGTAAATATCTTAAACCGTTTTTGAGAAAAAAACTACTTTTGAACCACAATAATTTTTAAACATAACGATGTAAATTTCGGAAGTGAAAAGGTCAAAACCTCACTAGTGATCTTCTTTAATCAGAATAGCGCTACTGCACCATATCACCGGGTAACTAGTAATGTAGTTTCTTAAATGCGGACTTATTGGCTTAGCAACTCGCGCAAGCATAATACATGAAACGATCTGACACAACTATACGTATACTTGTGTATACTTTTAGATACATGTACTTTGTAAAGTTCCAGAGAAATAAATACCACGGTCTAAATTTTCAATTACAACAGCCAAAATTATATTCCAAAATGTAGATTTATACTGGAAATTTTACGTATACAAAAATCCAACCGCAAACTCTATCCAACAGTATTAATTTGTATCTATTTATTTGTCTGAACATAGAGAATAGTACTGCTGCATTTATAATACCTACACGATTTCTTAATACGTTTTCTTTCCTGTTACTATATCCTTACCTGACTCCATCGCTTCCTATGTCGTATTAATGTCTTGTCTTTCAGATGTGCTATCAGCTTATTCCCACCAGGCATTGTCCAAATAAGACGTCCACCATAGGGCGTGGCCACCGTCACAGGCGGCTCTTGTTTGTACTTTTGATCATGAACAGCGCTGTAAGTTAAGCACGTTTTGTGTTGCGTGTTATGATTTAATTGATACACATAAAATTGTAGCATTACTTTTGCTAATATGCATACACAATTATTGAAAGTTTGTCCTTTTTACCCCCCCCCCCCTCCCCCCCTAAAAAAATCGAGGCAACTGAAAGAGAAGTTAATGCTCGTTTATTGTTACATTGATCAAAGTATGTACCATACAACTTTTTGTCGAATATTTGCAAATAATAGTACTATTACTTGTATGCTTCTCCTTATAGTCGGGTCACATGGATGTTAGTTTGTTGGTTCTACTTTCTGAAGACATTCAACTTGTGTCCAAGTGACAGTGCTTTAAGGAGTATCATTATCTAGATCTATTCATTAGGTACGTTTTATATATCTATGGGTATTCGATTGTTTTCAATCCTCATCTATTTTTTTAATCACATTCCTATGAGGTTGTGCAAACCTTGGATTGAACATTAAAACAGCTCAGCGTTCCTATCAATCATTCATACGCAGTTTAGTATAGTTCGGCAAGATTCTAGTAAATATCTATTTACAATTCAATAAAGTCTTTTGAAATTCAATTACTTACCATAAATACCTGAGTGCATTATTGTACACTAGTTTGATGATTTTACATGTTTCATTTGAAACTTACATATGTATATATGAAATTTATGACTTGTATGTTATCTCAGTATGAAAGAATTGAAGTTAAAAAGGTAATCCATTCTTACTCCATTTACAGTAGCTAAGAAAAGTAACATTTAATCAGTTTATCAAAACTTTGTTTATATAATTTGCATGCAACATCATTTTATGTTCCTGATATGAAAAATACGACCACGATTCTACAGAGTAAATGTCAAGACAATATAGAATTTAAACTTTCAAATATTACCTTGCAGAAAGTGGCACACATTTCAGTAATAGCTTTACGTATTCGTTCACTTTAAAATCGTATTCATCCTCAGTGTGTCCTTCAAAGGCGTCATCAAAGAATATGTGCGCTAAAAGAAAGTTAGAAAACAAACATCTTAGTGCCTTAGACATTCAGTTCACATGAGACAATTTGATGAATTTGTAGATACTAACTCTAACAAATGATATTGTTTTCTAAAATTGACACACCCATCTCTGACACTGGAAATAGCCTGATTACTTTACGTAGGTAACTTTTAAAACAGTGAACAATTTAGACTTTGTATACCATGAACGGAATAAACGGTTGGTCCGAGTAGGGTAGTATAATAAATCGTTGAAAGAAATATTCGTGAGAGCAAAATATTAAAATTTCTTTATTTATTATCAATGTATATGTGTATTATATGTGTATATATGCGCACCATAAACCGGTTTAAGCTCCCCAGTGGTGTTTTTGCCACTGACCGTTCCAAGGCGGTGCCCCACTGTGTT